>NPFG01000216.1:0-63484 GCA_002288965.1 Xylaria sp. MSU_SB201401 | reverse complement strand
GAGAGTCGTGAGAGGAGAGAGAGAGAGGGAGAGGAAAGGATACGAACATGAATTGGCGTTTTGATACCACCTTTTTTGCCTATTGGGCGGCGTATATACGCATCTTCTGCCTGAAGCATTTATTTTGCTAGGTAAGTTACCTAAAGGAGCGGGCGAGAAAGACATGAATGGGGTCGCTCTTATATTCTAGGTCAGATTTAGGCTGAAAAATGTATTGCCTCACAAAGTCTTTAGTAGAACTCAACTCAACTAAATCGACTAATTTGGGTACTCTTTGCAATCAAAATCCGACTTGTTATTCGATGAAATCAAGACCCAATCCCTTCCTGCTAACGCCATGAGTTCTAAGTCCGCCTAACCCCTTAATTATCCCAACAACCCATGATGGGCCCAAACACCGAGAAATGCAGTACCCCAGCTATGCAAGACGAAAGGACCAACAACTAAACTTACCCAGCATACTCTCATAAATACTCGCCTAACTCACCGAACTCACCTCAAGTATGCTCAAGTGTATTTAATTGGTACCAGGAAACTGCATCCTAGTCCCATCCGCAAAAAATCGATACTTAAGCGGCGCCCTACTCTCCCCCATCGCCCGACGAATAACCTCCTCAGCATCCTCGGAGCCCAGACACCCGTACTCCCCCGTCCCCTTCGGCCCGCCGCAGAGAAATGACGTCCCGCATCGACTGTCCAGCGAGACCAGGAAATTGCATAACACGTATATCGCGGTGAGGACCAGCGTGATGAAGAGTAGGACTTGCAGCGTGTGGCGGTAGTATACGTACCAGAAATGGAGTTCTTGGGTGAGGTTGTGCGGGGTTTGGGATGGGCGTTCTGGAGTGGGATCTAGGGTGTTATGTTAGTTAGGTACTTTATATTTTGTACGTCTGGTGAGGTTTGGGAATTGATGAGGTGTAGAGGAGGAGGATGGTTATTGGGTATGACAAGTGAACATAGTCAGGTGGAAAGGGAAAGGGGAGAGGAAAAGGGGTTAGGGGTACTACCGACCTCGTTGAATACGCCGTCCAGCCTCGTCTCCATCATCCTCATTCTCCTCATCACCACCCACCCTCACCTCCCCTCGAAAAAACTTTCTCAACCCCCTATAAAACCCCTTCCAAAACTGTACAGCCCAAAGCAAAAACGGGGAATCCACAAGCTCATCCGTCAGCAGAATCCGGTACAAAATCCCAGGTAAAAGCCAAAAAAACGTCCCCAGACCCATCGCCGCCTGTACGGAAACAGTGCAGAAATCGACCCACTCGGCCAGGAGCCAGGGGAGTTGCATAATAACGACAAGCAGCGCGGGGATACCGATGAATACCCGCAGCGGCACTTTGGCGGTCCAGAACCAGTACGCTAGGTACATTGTGTGATATTTCAGGGCGAGGAGGATCGGTACAAGAGAATTGCGTAGGAGTGGTAAGAGAAGACGGTCGCGCAGGAAGAGGATTAGGGAGAGAGCCCATGGGGGCGGTGTGTCGGCTGCGGCCGTCATTGAGATTGTGAGTAAGGGGGTTGTCGTGACTGTCATTGTGATGGTGAGTAAGTAGGGGAGTCGTTGTAGTGTGGTGTGGTGTAACGTAGGTAGTGTAGTTTGGAATCTGCTGTTGCTTCTAACTGATGCGTTGCATTGCTTTACTTTCCGTAATATTAGATAGTCCTGCTATGCTTTTGAATATACAATACAATTCAACACGACGCGGCGCGACTTACAGGACTAATAGCATACGAGGAAGGTTGACACGGTGATGCGTGGCCTATATTCTATATGAATCCTTTGTCACAGGGAGAAAGGGGTGTTGCACAAACTCGCCGAATAATGCTTCACTTATTTAAGGAAGTAGTTGTTTGGTTCTTTCAGACATTTCTATTCACATCCCGAGTCCTTCATGCTTCATAATGTCTTTATTGCTACACACCAAACAGGCTCGCGGAACGCCTGACTAAATCTGACCCTAATTACAAAGTCCTTGTATCAAATGTCAATCAGACAATGCGTCTACCTATAATCCTATGCAACCATGCCTTTTGTTTATTTATACAGGATGTCCAAAAGCAAGAGCGGAAGAGCTCCGACCATGCAAATTTCCTGCGAATGGTCCATTAGATGCTGTTGAGACTCATATCCCTAGCCGTACACCTGCAAAAGCTGTGTCAAATACTTCCAGTACACTTTGAGTAACGTAGAGCGGATCACGAAGTAGTGACCTGCGTTATGCCATCGGCACCCGTTTCGACAACTGTAAAGCCGGCGGTATTACCAGCACCTGCAGCAGCTCTGTCAAACGCAGCGTCGCTCCTATTGAGGATATTATTAGTATGTCTAACGCCAAAGGTAGATAAAAGAATTGCAGTACCTGTCCAACAAGGTTTCTATGTCCTCTTTACTTAGGATCTTGTCTCCACCACTGTGCTTGTAGATCTCGCCGTCTTTGAGTAACAGGGCTTTTAATGTCTCTTTGTCAATGTCTTCGGAGCTATCAAGCTTCTGGCTCATGCTCTTGAACCCGCCTTTCTTGATTACAAGCTTTTCCAATCGACGTTTTGCGTCAGCGCTTAAGAGAAGCTCCTCTTCCACTGTGCCTTTCGTCGCAAATCGGTAAATGATGACTGGACGTGTTTGACCGATACGATGGCATCGATCTTGAGCCTGGAGATCTTGCTGTGGGTTCCAGTCGCTGAATTTTGGATTAGCGTACCTTTACTTCAAACTGTGGTTTGGTATTAGCTCACGAGTCAAAGAGAATGACAGTATCTGCAGTTGCAAGATTAATGCCTTGGCCACCAGCCCTAGTGGACAGTAGGAAAACTTTGTAATCAGGATCCTCATTGAAATCTTTGATCTGCTGTCTTCGGTCTTCTTGAGATACGCTCCCATCAATTCGGCAAACATTCCATTTCCGTAGCTCGGAACAGTAATCGTGGAGGATGTCGAGTTGCGTCTTGAATTGCGAAAATATCAGTACCTTGTGGCCATTCTTGAACAACGCAGGCATTAATCGATCTAGTAGAAGCATCTTTCCGGAAGCGGTGACAATGCTCTCGTCGACAGGACCACTGGTGTCGTAGGCCCAGGGGTTGTAAAAGTTATGAGGAGAATTGCAGACCAGCCGCAACTGCATGAGAGGATTCCCTAGTTTTTTACTGGCAATCTGAGACTCTGTGACAATGTTAGTGGACAAGCCTGTGTCTCTAATACGACTGAGGTACGTACTAGCCAATTCGAGCGTATCAGCTCGCTTGATCTCATCAGCATCTTGGAATTCTTCATTAGATTCTTCTTGATTTTCCAATTCTTTGGCCAACATGTCTTCAAACGCATCGTCGTCGAGCTTGTCCTCATCTACATCATCCGACACCTTGTAAGACACGTTTTTCCGAGGTCGTCCCCGAGTCCACGAAGTCGTAGCTGGAGCAGATGGGGTTGATTGCCGGCTAGATTTAGCGCTCTTTGATACTGACACCTCACTGGTGGGTGATGTCTTTCTCTTTGAACCCGCTTTCGAGGCCGGTGAAGAATTCCTTGATGATGTGTTAGATTCGGCGGGTATCTTATTTTTCGGTCTCATCAACATGGTAAACGCATTACTCGCCGGTGAGGGTGATGTGTCTGCATTATGTGAGCTAGCTGCGCGTGAGGACTGTCGACTTGATCTCTTAGAGCCATTCGGGGTATGGCTCCTCTCCGTCAACCTCTCCACAACTTTGTTTTCCAGATACGTCCGCGTATCAGTTTTCTTATCGTTGACAACGTTATAGAGGTCAGTCTGCTCCTTCGTCATTGGGGCGTAGAGCACGTATTCGCGCTTTTTGGGTAAATAGGCAGCAACATCGGCCTTAATTCTCCGAAGCAGCAACGGCTGAAGAACTTTATGAATTTTGGAGACTAGTGATTGGCTCTCTTTATCTTCGATAAACTGAGCGGTTCCCTCCTCATCTTGGAGGTCACTGAAATCAAACCATACTTCAAACGCCTCCCAATCAAGGAAGGTCTCTGGCATCAGAAAATGAAGTAATGACCACAGTTCCTTTAGATTGTTTTGCAATGGAGTTCCTGTTATGAGTAGACGTGTGGCTGATTTGAACTGCTGGAGTTCTCTGAAAAGCTTCGAATCTGCATTCTTCATGCGATGTCCTTCATCCTAAAAATGCGTTAGCCCCAAGCGCTTACTTACTTGCAGGTCGTACATACAACAACAATGAAAGCCCATTCGATCTTTGAGAGAGCTGCGCGATCTCGTAATACCATTTCGTACGATGTACACACCACGGGGAATTTTTGACTCGGACTGCCTTTTTGATAATGCTTCATGATCTTATCTCGAAATATCTGCTGGCGCTCTTCAATCGTTCCATGGTATAAAACGAACGGTATCGACGGCGTCCATTTCTGAAATTCGTCTTGCCAATTCGATAGAGTACTCAAAGGGGCGATAACGAGATGAGGGCCGAAGTATTCCTCTTGTTCTCGCAAGAGAGCAACCAATGAGATGACTTGGATTGTTTTTCCTATCTCCTATTAGTACACATCTTGGACCGGCTGATGGAATGACAAGACTAACCAAGACCCATCTCATCGGCTAGGATACCGCTCATGCCTTGGAGACATATCTCATACATCCATGTGAGACCTTCCAGCTGGTAGTCTCTCATGGTGCCGCCTGACATGATCTTGGGCTGTTCCTTGAGGGCCAATCCCGCATCTGCCAAAGCTTGGTTATCGAAATCACGACCAACACGGCCAAGAGCTTTCGTCTTCTGAGTCAAAATATCGCTAAAGATCTTGGATCTGCGCAGCAGCTCATCTAACTCCTTAGCTTTCCGAGCTTTTTCCTGCGGCGAGAGCTCGACCTTCTTGCGCTTCCTACGCGCTGCCAGTCGTTTCGCTTCCGCTCGGGTGTTTTCAGCCTGCGCCTTCTTCTCCTCAGTGAGCATTTGCTGCTCACTGAACGTGCCCATCTTCGCGGCACCTTTCTCCCTAATTGGAGGGGGCGACGACGGTGGGCTTGAAGCCGGGCTGGACTGGCGAGTGGGCGATGTGGGCGAATCGATATCAGAAGATGGACTATCCGCCATCACGGGAGTCTCGGCAGTCAACCAGTGAGCAGCGGAGCACAGATACAAGCTAGTGTACAGATGTACGTAGGAAAATGAGAAGACGGTGCAGATAGAGGCGAGGTGGTATCGAAAGTTAAGAATCGAAAGTTAAGAATTAGGAATTAGAAAGGGAAATGGCAAGTGCCAATGGGATGATCAGATGAGTTGGGAGAAAAACAATGCGAATGTCAAAGCGATGATTTCACTAGATCCCAAGGACATGCACCTGCTGTAGCGCATCGGCCGGCGCGTACCCCTGCTCGATTTAGTGACGCGAATTCCCTACGAAGTCACGCGTTAAGTGGTCTTGGCAAGTGGCACTTACATTCACTGTACTGTAGCCGCATTCGGCGGCACCTTCCACTATCTTTCCGCGGTACAAGTGGTGGCGGGGTTGCCTGGAGAATGCGCAGGCCCACTTCGAGGTACTTGAGTACTTCAACCAGGTGCCACTATTATTAGTCAGAAAAGGGTCTACGGCAAGTACGACACTGCCTATCATCATCCACCGACGCCATCGGTAATCCACCCATTCTCTCCCTTTCAACAACGATTGCGCAACACGTTCGACGCCACGACTCGTCGGAAGCAAACGTCAAGAGAAGCCGCACACAAGCCAGAAAGAAGCTTCGGACTCTAGCGCATCGTTCATCAAGATGGCGACAGGGGCCCAGAACTTCTACGAGCTGTATCGCCGAAGCAGGTACATCTACCCATGGGGGGAGCCTGAATGAGAGACAGAACGTTGCTGTTAGATTGACTGTTGTTGTTGTCGCACACTTTTGCTAACCAGAGCCCTTCGGCTCTCTCGTTTTACAGCATCGGCGGTGCGCTCACAGATACACTCGATGACCTAATCACGCAGAACAACATCGACCCCCAGCTCGCCATGAAGGTGTTGGCCAACTTTGACCGCGCTATAACAGAGGTCTTGCAGGACAAGGTTCGGTCTCGGTTAACGTTCAAGGTAAGTCGCGTGTTGGGTATAGCCGCATAGAAAGACCAGACTAGTTGTTTCATTACCTAGCCAAAGCATGAAGACTGACCGGTGCTTCTTTGTCTTTGTAGGGCAGCCTCGACACTTACCGTTTCTGCGACGAAGTCTGGACTTTTCAGCTGAAGAATGTCACCTTCAAGATGGAGAATGGAGGACAGGTCGTCAATGCTGATCGAGTGAAGATCGTCTCTTGCACCGCGAAGCCTACGAATACGACTACATAGATGCGCTACGTATCGATCTATACCGAAGGAAATATCGGGAGTTTGCCTCGAGTTTTACGAATGAAGGGGAGCATATGATGAAAATTGGCACGCACATCATGAGCATTACCAGGGAGCATTTGGGTTGTAAGAGTGGGAGGCTGCTTGCGTTAGAAATTGCCCGCATTCACGATTTCATGGAGAGTTGCAGGCGGGGAAGCAGTCAAATAGAGCTAGCTTCAGGGGAAGCTTTTGAACATGTTTCCCCATCCTGCAATAGGGGCGTTTGGTGTTAGTGTTTATTTAGATGATTAGGCCCTTCAGTAGGCCTGTATTAATGCGATTACGATTCCTACAATATTCATGCTCCGCTAGAGGTGGCCCAGTCCTATCTTGTAACCTGCGCAAAGAGGGCTGGTCTTAATTTTCTCAATCGTTGTGCAGTAGGGGTATCGAGCGTATGACATTAATAAAGTAGCCACGGGCTATTCAACGCGGGCAAACGCCGTCATCTATTGCGCGATGAATCATCCAAGTCGCCTAAAAGCGGAACATCCTCGTCTACCGCATCTTCCCTCGAGTCGGGGTGTATTATCCCACCATGACCCTGCTCAGCTGCTGCCACTCCCACTCCCGCGCCATCATCCTCGCTCCTTCCCGCACTAACGTCTACATCGGCACCCGTATTCTCAGGACTGCCATCCTTGCGCCCAAGGATAACATTTCCAGCAACAAGCAACGTAGCGCCTGCCCACCATAGCGGCGGCAACGACTCAGCAAAGATCGCCAGTCCTAGCAATGCCGAGATCATGAAATTCGTAGACGTGTTCATGATGGAGACTTGGGTCGTCGAGTTCCCCTTTGCTAAGGCCCTTGTGAAGAGCGTCCACATCTGGGGCTTGGGTTAGTCTCTCATGCTATTTAGGATGGCATGGTGAGGGAAAGGGAAAGAGAGTGAAGGAGAGTGAGGGGACTTGAGACTCACGATGATATTAAACAAGATGTTTAGGCCGAAAAAAGACTAGATTTTGGTGTTAGTATATAGGTACCTCCCGGCATAACGACGCCGTTCCTCGTAGATAGACCCCGCGTCGATTGCGCGTAGAGGGAAACGGGGACTTACACCTCTAACGATGATCTCGAGGAATCCATCTATGCCTTCGAAGCCCAGTGCCCCAGACACGCCCCGGGCAATATGCGCCGTCAGGTTATCGGTGGTGCTAGCAGCGAATATCATTTAGTTTAAGCCCTCAACAAAAGCGCAACTCATAGCTCATGTCGCAACGCTACTCAGACCAAAACACAGCAAGAACACCGACAACAAGAACACCGTGAGCAACATCCACGATGAACAAGTATATCACACGACCGACTCATTGCAACTTGCATCAACGTCCTCATAATTCACAAGCGCCATCCAGAATCAAACCCAAAATGAAAACGAACGGACGAATATGAAGTGAAAAGGCAAGGCGATAAAAAAAAGCGCCCCCAACTCACAGCTTGGCAAAGACACCATTGAAAGCAGCGCAGGCACCACTCGCGACCGCATAAACGATCCATGCATTCCTCTTCGTCCAAGGCATGACGATATTGCTATCGGTATCGTCGTTCCCGTCTAGATCCAATGCCTTCGTTGCCCTCTGGAGGTCAATCGGCTTTTCACCACCAGTCACAGCTGTGGGACCTGGTGGTCTCCGCTGTTTGAGAGCAGTACCACTACCACTACCACCGGCAGCGGAAGCGGAAGAGGAAGTGGAGGTTAAGGCGGCGAAGGAGGGATCGGGAGACGTTATGACGGGGACAGGATCTTTCCTAGCTCCGGCAGCCATGGTGGGCACGAGAAGTAGCTGAGAAGTCTAGGTATGTATGTGTGTATATAAATAGCGTAGGATATAGATAGGTGTAACAAGCTACTTAGTAAGTAAAGCAAAGCGGGAAGCTGAGAGGCCGACGGGCATGTGCCGAGCAAGCTAAGCGACTCAGGGATACGAGCAACACAAGACGAAACAAAGGCACAGACAGTAAGTGGTGTAAGAGAGGATACGTAATGGAGGATGTGGCTGTGTGGGTATGGTTTCTACTCCCCCTGATTGGCAAAGAGCAGACCCGTTTGTTTCACATAGACCTTGATCCTCTATCTACGTAGGTAGATAATGTTTGGTGGTATTATGGACTCTTGGGTTGGGGCTGTGCTGTGTTCTTGTCCCACTGGGCTGGTTCGATCCTGTTGCTTTGGGATTTTTTGATGTCGTGGAACTTGTCGTGTCCAGCTTGTGACATCCGCAGGACGACACACGTGGGAAAATCGCCAAGAGCGGGAGAGTGGGTTCTTGAACGCGCATTGGACGGGAGGTTCTTGGCGTATGTTCTAGCCCGTCGACGTAATGCTTTCCTCAGTTCGACAATATGAAGTAGTGGGAAACAATTCACCCTATGGTCACGATATGTTGCTTATTTATGTACAGGTATGTCTCCTGAGCACAGTCCGAATATTTTCAAAATTCACTACTATGAAGAAACGAATTAGATAGGCAATTCTGCAGACCTGTGGCGACCTCCTCATATACCGCTTCTCAATGCGAAACGAAAACATGTACGATTATTATATCGAAGCTCAAACAAAGAACACGTTAGGGGGGGATACATCGGATGCTGTCATCTTCTGCGCTTAAATGAGCAGTTAAAAACGAAAGAGACCCAGGCCCTGGGCGCTGCCACCCAACTGACCTCCAAGGAACGGTTTCAAGGCGATAACGGTTGTGGCGCAGCAATACGACCTTTAGATAAACTCAAGGGTGAGAGCTATTACGTAGCGAAGGCTGCAATAAGGCCTGGTCATCGCTTTGGCCGCAACGATGCGGACGGCGGAGGCCGGAGATCGCATCGTGTACCGTTACTTACCATGTCATCTGGCGATGAGAGCTGTGGTATCAGTGGCGCTGCTGTCCCAGCACTGGGCTCCAAGGACAAGTCGCCAGTAGTCACAGTGCCCTTGTGAGCACGGAAGCACGTCAGAGAGAACTTCGTACGAAGGAGAGCCGGGTTGTTACGCAAGACAGCCCCGACATCCGCCGCTAGTGACGCTCCTCACACATGCGCTTATTGTGAGGGTATTATCATTGGTCTCAACCATTTCTACGTAAGGGAGACGATGCCTCTATGCGACAGCTTGGAAGTTGCCATCGAGCGAGCCACGGGGAAATGTGCATTCTTTGAATGGCTGATTGACCTTGTTACGAAGAAGGGATTATCGTCGGACCCGATAGCTCTTTTTCGGGGGGATACTTGTGCCGATATTAACTTTGGAATCGTTTCCGGCAACCGTCCAGGCGATACTATGGCAATGGGCATATGCGCCCGCTTCATCGAGCTGGACGGCGAGTCTCGCTCGGAGGAGTTGGAAGGAGGCATATTGCTTATGCACACTGATGAAGGTTAGTAACACGTTTTTGTGAAGCTCGAACAAACTAGTAGAAATAGCGAGTCTAAACTGACCTTGAGAATTTTTTCCCCAATAGATGACCTCGCCGCTTCAGATATCTAGCCGCGGCCGTATGAGTCCAACATAGGATCGCGAAAGTGTATCGCGTTCCTTCGGAAGAGCTTGAGGGACTGCCTCCCCAACCATCCAAAGTGCAGGCTAGCTCCAACAGACGCGATTCCGTCGGAAGCCGAAAACATACCAGTCGAGGAGTTGCCCACAAGGCTTTTACATCTCGATACCGGCGGCCTTGTCGTACGACTGATGACTGTCGCGCAACTTAGTGCTGAAGACAAATGTAGGATATCTCGAAAGGCTATGCCAGCCTATCCTACTGCTGGGGTGGCCCGCAACCGGTATGTCTAACGAACAAAACGACTCAAGTATTGCATCAAGGCATTGAGGTCTCTACCCTACCGCATACGCTCCGGGATGCTGTGACCGCTGTATTGTTCCTTGGGCTCGAATACACGTGAATTGATGCCTTGTGCATAGAGCAAGACGACGAGTCGGACAAGAAGTTCGAAATCTCCCGCATGCCCATGTACTACGGGCATAACACGGTGGCAGTTTCCGCAGCATCATCGGCGTCTTACGCAGAAGGCTTTCTCTCCCCCAATTCCACGGGCAGCATTTTCGAGGCTGGGCCGTTCCGCGTCTCGCTCGCTACCTCGAGGGGGCTGGGAAGGGTACAACTATCGCGCTACACGGGACCCCCTGCTGAACCTATCGCGTTGCGCGGTTGGACGTTCCAGGAAAGTCTTCTCTCACGGCGTCTGGTGCTCTTCGGGTCGCGGGACGTCTACTGGATGCAACACTGTGACCGTGGCGTATGGGGGGCTTCACGCCATGTCAGAGTCGAAAGATTCTCTTGTCGACAGCCAAGCGTTCGGCATTATTCGCAACCTAGCCAACATTTTTGAATATCCGTTTCAGTCCGCATGGTCAGATCTGGTGCTTCGGTTCATGGCCCGGCGCCTGAGCGAAGAGTCAGACAAACTCCCCGCCATTGCAGCGCTCGCGTCTCGTATGGTGCAAAAGGCAGAGAAGCAAGGTAGCCCCGTGACTTATCTAGCAGGCCTCTTTTTAAATACCCGGTCCATCGTCGACTGGGCCAATCAGCTCTTATAGCGCATAGACTCGCCATGTAGCACGAAGCGTGCTAGAATGTATCGCGCGCCGTCGTGGAGCTGGGCGTGCATCGATGGAGCTTGGAGAGGCGGGTAAGGTATTTTCTCTCCTCTTCCATTTGACGTCAAGGAATGCAAGTTTGACTTCTAGGTGACGGACTTTGCGGTGGAGTTGACACACCCCTCAGCTCTGTTTGGAAGTATCTGAAGCGCTTCCTTGACCGTACAAGGCAGGCTTAAACGGGTTGACGATAGCCTAGAGACAATGGTGGATTTCTCACTTCCAGATACCGTTACACGGGATGAAAGCTGGGGGATAGCGTCCGGCTTGTACGTACTCGCGGACACAGCTGAGGACGTCAAGCGGGTTCAAGCCGTCGTGAGAGGGCAAGAAACCGAACCAGAAGTTTACATTCTAGAAGTAGTACAGCTCTTCTTTCCGAGAGGTAGGCCGTCCGTGGGACTAATCATTAAGGGACGGGTTGAAGAGTCGATGGTGACGATTGGGGTTTATGTCCTCTACACGAATCCTGAGGCTTTAGGGACCTTTTTCGACGGTCTAGTGACGAACATACGACTGGTTTGATATGACCAGTTATTGCTAATGAGCATGTAATTCGCCAGCTAAAAATTTCATTTCTCTATGACATCCTATTGCGTCGCAATAGGACACAAAGAAATTTTGCCGCCTTGTTATTGTCATCATGCGGCCTTTTCGCAAGTGAACACATGTTCAGAAGTTTCATCCCAGCTAATCACGAGCTTCGGGATTTAGTTCTCGGCGCATTATAGGTTTATATGGTTGAGGGAATGTGATATATGCCTCGCACTGCCCTTACTAGTTTTATCACTACGCATCCTATACCTACCGATATGGCGCTCGATATTGTCAGGATACAGGTACCACAAGCGCACGAGATCAACCGGAACAGGGATTGGACAACCTCATGCAGCGGTTGAACTCAATAGTCAAGGTTGGCAGAGCTAATGCATCTAGTTGCGCGAAGAAGCTCATATAAGCATCGCTGCCACATTAGACGCATCTTATTACCTACCTAAATGTATACTGGGCTCAAAAGCGCTGGTTTTATCGCGTTTAGGATCGCCTATTGGCAGATGAATGAGCTTTTCTTCACGTCCCGTGAGCATTGGACCTCGCTGTAAAGGAAGTGGTGGTCCATGACGGGACGAAAGCACCAGGAGAAGTCGAAGGGGCGATAGCCTTTACTGCTCTTGGAAACACGGAAACACTAAGGAACGTGAATAGAAATTGGTTCAAAAGACGCATGGTTTCACTAGTCTATGGTTCGTAGCAACCGCTATGAAGAGGATGATGATTTGATACATTCAGCTTCGGATGACTGGGTCATAGTGTAGGGGATGATGTGCCGCGCAGGGAACTTTGTCTTCTCCCTCGGAGAAGTAGGGACATTTCTGTAGAGTCCTCGTGTAGAGGTCAAAGTATCTCGTCTGTTTTAGGTTCGTCAAGGTTGATATATGTGGCACTATTAGATTTCCACGAGGCAAAGTAAGTTCCCCCTTTGCAACTCTGTTGTTGAAGTTCAAGGTTCACTCCTCCTTACATTTTTAAATTTTGCCTATATAAACAAGTGCTAATTGTCCAATCCCTCCCTCTTTCACCCATCTCTTCCCATCCATTTTCTACACCTATCTCCCCATCTTCAGTCATTGCACCGTATCTCAACTCCAAACAGCCCGTATCACAAAATATCTCTACTCAAGAACAAAACACTAAGTCAAGCTAGTTGCTCGTCAATATAGATATAGTAGGGATTACACACCTAGTGGTCTCTAAGATCTCCTACTTAACCATTCATGTCATTATACTCGAGCGCGTCGATATTCAATCAACATGCCCAGTCATATCTTCCTTGGCGCTCTCCTGAGAGACACCAACAATAAGACGTTCAGCGCCAGAATGCAAGTCAAGTCTGGGAAAGATGGACTCCCCAGGACCATCGACTGCCCCGGGATGACTAGTCACTTCGTGGCTTTCATGCCATTTACCATGCAACAACAATCCGACAAAGCCGTCATCATAACCTTCAACAGCGAGACGCGACTTCACCAATTCATCACCAACCATAACGGCAAACAACACCCGACCGGGGAGACGATCTCCGTTGTCCCAGTTGAAAGCACCATGGACGAAAAAGGGGCACAAACGCCAATGTTCAAAGGTGCAGACATAGGCACCGAATTCAATGGTTTCGGCGCTCGGCGCTCTTTTCCTAGAACTAATTATTGAGTTATCAAGGACATCAATCTATCGACTCTATCTTTTCGCTCGAGGCTTGCCACATCGGCACGGGGAATATACCTGGGACTAAATTGTCACAAATGCGCCTAGCCTATGTCAATACCGCTAGCTAGCAGGTGTCGGGTACTTAACATTTTGCCCTAATCGGTGTATCCAAGTTTTCTGCGCATCGCAGACAGGCGCGACACGCTGCCGTCGCTATCCTCAATTACTAGGTCATAACAATGAGCCAACCATCCATAATTAAATAGTTATATATAAAGTATTTATATCATAATTGAAACTATTAAACCTGTGAAACATACGTACTTCCGAAAAAAAAAAAAAGAAGAGAGAGAGAGAGAGAACCCCTCATTATTCAAGCAATAGAATCTCATATAGGAGATTCTGATCGACCTTCTTTTAAGCTACCAAGAACTCTTCATTCTACATGTTTTGACTATATCTAACAATCAACGTACGTAACTTTAGGCTTGCAGCCACGTCTTACTCTCTCAAAAGGCTCGTCTTTCACGTTATTGCCCCAATTCGATACTACAATGATCACAATGAGCTATCCTCGGGAATTACACCCCTCCGAGTGAGGTAGTGTCGTCTCCGGACAGAGGGTCGCATCGCTGTAGCTCGGAGATGCAACCACGACATCTTCGCCTCCGGTCTTATTTCCGCTTTCTGGTCTGATTCCATGCCTGATTTCGAGCCCGCCTCCACGCCTGATTGCCGCCTCGTGATAAATTCAAGTACGAGTTTCCGCATCGATTTGTCGAAGCTGAAGGCAATGGAAAGCAAGACCGCGCTGAGAGGTAGTGCAACCGACACTAATATCGAAAGGAACGATAAACCAAATGTCAGCTCAGATGCAGCAGTGAACAGCAGAGGGTGCGATTCTCAGAAGTTGGACTTGGACTCAATCAAAGACTTACGGAGAACCTTAATAACCCAGTCAAGTGGCAGCTTGTCCTCCATCCGTGGGAACTGCGCAATGTCGAGAGCTAGGAAGCTAGCTATGAACGATGGTGGAAGCTTAGGGCAGAACTCGGTTAGGTCAAGCTAGATTAAATCTCCCTAGTAGGGAAGTTGAAGCATGATATGTATGATGTGGACTCACAAAGACAATGGTAACCACTGTAAACGTCAAGAGCGTCTTTCCTTGCTTATCGGTGGCATCATTGATTTTGTAGATCGCATCTGTCAGCAACAGATTAGCTTGTTGTTGTTTGAGTGCAAGCTGCTGCTCAATCTGTTTACGAAGTGGTTAGCTTGTGGGCAATAGAGCTCTAGGAGAACGGGTCGCTGTACAGCCTCTCCGGCCTTCTGGGCAAAGTAGTCAAGAGATTCCACCTCCTTGGGATTTCGCTCTACCACTGCATGCGGAGGGGTGAGCGGCGTATGCGTGTGACGTTCGTAAGGTATTTTCATTTCCTCTTTTTTGTCGACTCCTGCTTGCATGATTTGGTTCATTTCTTGGACAACTCCCTCTTGCCTACGGAACAGGTTGCTCATCATGTGCAGCTCATCCCGTATATCTTTGATTTGGCGTAAGTCTTCGATGTCTGCCTCAATATCTAGAAGTCTTCGCAGAACTTCTTCTCTATCGCAAAGCTCTTCAGTTTCGCGCCCTTGTCCTTGCCTTATTTTGGCGTTTCTCAAGTTCCTGGCACCATGTTGAGTTTCAGCCGTCTTAGTCTTCGTTCGGCCAAGCAACACGTTCAGTTTGCCTATGGTATCCTGGAAAGCATAGAACCGTTTAGCATCATTATCAATCTGTTGCACTCCCAGCACGTCATGCATAGTAGATAGGACATAGCCTATGTCCACTCACAATACTTGATATCGAAGTCCTGTACACATTCAGAAACTGAACTAGTTGATTTCGATTACTGGTGAAGTCGAAGTAAATCCTTGAGCACTCAGCCGCAATGATCTGAGCCACCTGGAAACTAGACCAGTTGTGGAGTTCGCTACACCTTTCAAGAATGTTAGTCACCAACTCCGGGAGCTGGGCACCCTCTTCTCTTTTGTTTCTTTGTGGAAAAGCCGTGATGATCGTTGCTGGGAGTGGCCCATATGCTGGCAGGACCCACATCCACAGTTGGTCTACCATGGTCAATACTGGTCGAAATGTCATAGAATCAAATTGCTGATTCTCGAAGTATCGCAAGGAGGTCTGATCATTATCTCGATCGCTTATGCGCAAAGAATCGGGATAGTAATATTAGTCAAGTGTTCTGCGGATGTGCAGCGGATGCTCGTTATCGAGATATTTCCGGTAGAGGCTCTTCGTCTCGTCTGCGGTATCGATTTCATTGTTTTGATCGGGGCCGCCCCGTATTTCCTGGATCTCTTGAAGTTTGAGTACTTTCTCTTGACACTCCCAATGTAGGTATGGCATCTTCTTCAATTAGCAAGGCACACAGGTGTGTAGATGTAGATTTACACACAAATAAGACGAAGCCTTTGCGACACGGGTCCGGCTCCCCACCAGTTTCGGGTTTATTGGGAACGTTGGCTTTCGTTTCATCTAGCTTCTTGCCAGTGTTGGTCTCCGTATTAGCAGATATGTTGTTCCTTTCTATACAATCACAATGATTAGCTTTTCTTAGCTTGTGTAGCCCTTAGGCTTCACTATATTAGAAGCTCGGATTTCATGAGTCGAGGAGCGACATGAAATGACACTTACCGGGAGGGAGCACTGACAGCCTGACCGCATAAAACGTCTGTGGGCGCGAGCCTTACGCCGGGAAACAGCCTTGCCACCAACGAACATCTTGCCTTCAGGATCATTTTGATTGCCAGCCCACAGCTTATATCTCAGGTTTCGACTGCGACTGACTTTGTCACCGCCAGCTTCGTGATGTTTTGTCATTAATATCTTGAATGAGTGAGGTCAACCTACGGGGTAATGATGATAATGCATCTGATGTTGGTTATCGAACATACCTCAACCCATCTCACCTAGAAATTGTTCATTAGTGGATGGCGTTTTCATAAGGAAGATAATATAACTTACATTGTTGGAGGGCAAATGGAACCATTTCAGGCGGGCGTCCGGGTTGGGAGCGGTGTATTCCGCACAGGTCAGAACCTTCCTGACATTTACCTCCTTGTGTATCAACTCTCTATCGAATTTCTCCGGGAACTCTAGCACCACTGCCGAAAAAAGCGCATCTACCTCTTGAGTGTTGGGTCGCATTGGAACGATAGTGAGCAGTACGGTTCAAGTACCTCTCGCACCTCATTATTGTGGCTTTTTTTGTCTGCCACTAGACGCCGCATGAGGGTTTTGCCGTACTTATCTTGGGTTGATGAGTCGGCTCCGTCTTCGAGGATGGCCCTGGTTACCCTGACATGGCCACCCATCGCTGCATACCAAAGCGCCGTCCATTTCGTATCTTTGGCTTGTAGATCCACCAGTTTCTGACCAGTCCTCATCGTAAAGTTAGAGGCTTCCTGTTTTAAGAGTAAACTCCTAACGACGGCCAGCTGTCCTGTTTCGGCTGCCCATGAGAGGGGCGTACGGTTATTATCATCGAGGCTGTACAGTTCCGCATTCTTAGACAGGAGAACCTCGACGATTTCTTCATTTCCATCTCCTGCTGCCCACGAGAGTGGCGTGCGATTGCTTTTGTCGTGACTGTCTGGGTCCGCGCCATGTTCCAAGAGAACTTCGACAGCAGTTCTGTTTCCACTTGCTGCTGCCCATGAGAGCGGCGTACGGTTGTTGTTATCATTGTAGTCTGGATCTACGGCTTTGTGCAAGAGAACTTCGACAACTTTTTCGTGTTTAACTTCTGCCGCCTAAGACAGCACAGTTCTGCCATCTTGGTCCATAGATTTCAGGTACTCCTCTTTCCCCAGGATAAAATCCTTGGTTTTCGAATAATCGTTCATGCAGGCGTGGTACAAGCATTCCTCTATAGCTTTTGCGACTGGCACTTTCGTCGGCGGCGGCTCTAGAAAAAGCTCCAACATTGAGGGATCGCCTAGATATGCAGCTCTCTCGAGTGGAGGGAAATTTTCCTCTACCTAGGAATATATCTCACAACCAGCTCCGATCAAGAGTTCCACGTCCTCTCTTTCCCCCTTCTCAGCCGCAAAAGACACTGCAGACTGTCCGTATTTCGCATCTCTTATGTTGACGTCTGCACTAAAGTCTAACAATACTCTTATTATGTCGTGTTTATTGCCCATTGCCGCAAGTATCAATGGCGTTAGGCCGTCTTTATCCAGGCAATTGACGTTGCTGTTAGCCTCCGCTAGGCATTCGACTATAACTCTTTTCTCCAAATCCTGCTGCCCAATGTATCGGTAGTCTTCCATCCCGGCCCCGCAAATTTGGATCTGCTCCAGCCTGAAGCAGTATCTCCAGTGGCTTGATCTGGTGCGCATATACAGCGTACGAGAGAGGGTTTCTGCCTGCTCCATCGAGTTTGTTTACAATTGCGCCTCTGCTCACGAGAAGTTCAAGAATTTCTGCACGCGCGATTCATGCCGCGAAAGTTATCGGTGTCAAAACTTGAATGTCGTGTCGTTGATTCACGTCGCCACCTGCATCGATCTAATTTCTCACAAGGAGGGAATTGTTGTTTAAGATATGGTTAAATATATCATCGCTATTCGATAGCTCCGCCATTGTCGCCTAACGTTGCGCGTACTAATTTGATCAGGTAAGCTAGGTAGCCGAGTTACGCTCTTCATATGCGAGCACAATGAGCAACGCCTAGATAGGACGTGTGTATCCAAGCTCGAATATTAAAAAGGGTATAGTATGAGGATAATGCAAGTGTTAAATCTTTAGACCACCGAACATCGGCAAGGGGATTTACGGTTTTAATACGTGGTTAGTCATGAGTAATAGATGGCATTACAATAAGAAAATGAGGCAAGAGATAGCTTATGGATGTTGGGAGCCGCATGAACAGCCATTGCCAAGTTTGAGACCAGAGAAGGGTCAAATGTAACCCTTTCTTGCCCAACAAGGGTCATACACTCAGCTGAGAGAATTCAGGAAGCGTGAACATGGCTGCCATAGCCTCGAATTTGGAAAGCGATTTGCCAAAGAGACGGTGTGGCGTCGCATCGATAAGCAGCTGTCAGGATATTGTTTCTTGTTGTTGTTCTTTTTAGCGCCACTGGATGACTACCTACGCTGCAGTCACACCACAGAGCCCCCCTCGGGGTATGGGCGTGCGTCAGACTATCTATCTGCAAATATACATAGTGTGCAGCTATTCTAGCACCAGCGCAGGCAACTGTCAGGATATTCCACCAGGAAGGAGACGATTCGGTGGATCGATGATTTATCATAGATCCAGCGACATTCCCGATCTCAATTGATCATCAATGGAGCGCGGCACCTCAGCGCTTAAAATCGCCATCTGGCTCCTGGCATCCTCGATTTGCGGGAAAGGGGTCCATCACACGTGTAGCCGATTCGCTGTTGCGGGTAATTGTGGCCGCATTTCAGCTTGACGATAAGTTAGGTGATGATGAGGATCGGGCGACCAAGTATTAAGGTTTTTCAAAAAGAGAAGTCGATGCGTGTATATTGCTTGGTGTCCTCCTTGGTAAAACTCATCGCGAGATTTATATTGTACAAGAACGCTTAATTACCCCCTTGAATCTCATTGCTTACCAACACTTCCCCTGTTACCCTACCCTACTTCAACAGGCGGTGGCATTCCAGTCAAATCAAGACTGGGCAACACTGAGGTTAATTGATTGATCATGTTAATCGGTTGAGTGTAACGTCGTAACAGGCAACACCGCCGCACCTCTCACCTCCCGGGGACCTTCGAGACGGAACTAGATCGTGGAGATTTCGAAATTAACGTAATACAATGAGCTGTCATGGGTATCTTCAGGGGCACGTACGAGAAGAACAAAGCCCTATTTAGACGTATTCAGACATTCAATATATATAGGCAGACTTTTTTACCCCCACGTATTTCCAATGTAGCCAAAGAGTTATTATGGCGTCTAAGCCTATATCAAGATTTCTCGCTCTCGCCCTCGGCATCTTTTCTAGGGTAGGTATCTACGCTGAACAAGCAAGTTGTCGAGGGGTAGTAACATAGGTAGTAACAAACAAACCCAAAAGCCGTCGCCTTCCATCAATCCAACCTTATTCGCTAAACATCGCCTTCATATTATCGCTTCGTACTCAGCGTAACCGAGCGCAAGGTTCATATTCTCTGTGAAATGGATTAGTAAACCTAGGAACATGTAGATACAATAGTAGGCAGGGAGAGTCTTACGAAGGCATTGAGTGCTGGCACCCAAGTTCAAGTTATCTATCGTGGCGCAACTACGTTTCGTCAGTATGTGCAGGCCCTCCGCGGTGAGAATCCATCACTTACATAACCACACGCTTGCCAGTGCTATCCATGGCAAACCCACCCAGCTCGCAGTGATGCTTGTTCGCAATCGAACGCACTAGGGGAGCATCGCCAACAATTTTTACAAGTTTCTCACCAGCGTAGTGATCCTGGTAGAGCTGGCGTATGTCGCGCGAACTCATCGCCTCCTTGAGAGGAATTGAGATGGTAAGCAGGATGCCGCGGAACCAGCTTGCCACGTGTGGGATAAAGACAACGGGAGTACCGAGGTGATGGCTGATCTCCCGCTCGTGCATGTGGCCTGTTAAACTGTAGGGGATAAGGTTGTCCCTGAGGAGCTCGGGGTCGTTCTTCGGGCTGGGCTTGGTGCCTGCGCCAGAATATCCTGAGATACCTGCTATCACAGGCTGTGCCGCGATATGTGGTACCAAAGGAGCAATGGCTAATTGAGCGCCAGTGGCATAGCAACCTGGGTTGCTGATACGAGTGGACCGTGCGATCTCGGAGCGCTTGGTGAGGGTTGGGAGACCGTACGCTGCGCGGAGAGCGGAAACGATTAGTGACAGACTCAGCTGTATCAGTGAACCAACTTACTCCATGACTCATTGAACCGTTGATCAGCAGAGAGATCTACGATAACGCTCTTGCGCTCGCCGCTGTTCTGCACTTGGTCGAGAGCCTCTATATACGGTACCGCAACACCATTGGGGAGAGCCATGACCCAGCAATCGACCTTCCCATCTTTGTCCATCTGAGCAACATCCTCGGGAGATAAGTTCTCGTAGATGATCTTGCGCTTTGCATAGCCTTGGAGTTCTTGGCCCTCGAGCTCTCGTGAGAAGACATGACGCAGATCTAGGTAGGGGTGGTTATTCAGGAGATCGATCAAGGCTTGACCAGTGTATCCTCGAGCTCCGATTAGAGCGATCTTGGAGGGCGCATCGTTGGAAGCATTCTTCTTGTCGAGGGGTGGGTTGGGGTTCGTTGTTGTGATGTGCCTGTATTGTTGCTGGCTCTGGCATCTGCCGTTGCGCGCAGGTTGGGCAAGGGTGCGGGTCGGGACAGTTGTTAGAGTCCTCGTAGCCGAGATGGAGAGGTTTCGAGTGTTATCGAGATATCGGTTCGCGCCTCGAGCGGTGGCAATTGACGCAGATGGTCGGACGGCTTGGCGGGTGCCGGTGCGCACGGCGAGGGAACCGAAGGAGATCATCATGTCGGACGGCTATCAAGCCCAATTAACCTGGCAGTGGAGGAATTGATTGTCCTGAGATTGAGAACGAAAGACTGACGGTGCCTTTGACAAGCGCCAACTAAGCCAGGTGCAGATTGTGAAGGCTACTGGGCTCAATACGTCTGCGAAGTTGGACGGCTACCCACGGACTCTCAGTTCAATTGAATCGTCCAAGTGCAATCAAGACAGCCCAAGCGAGGTCGGATCTCTTCTTTTTTTCTACTGTGGCTGAAATCACTCAGGGCGGGGTGAAGAGCCGCCGGCTTGATGGGCGAGCGGTGCCGCTAACCTTTATAAGTAAGGTTCTGCAACCCCACATGCCCCTTTCAGCCACAACAGATTCGATGGGGAGACACGATGCCGAGACTTGGGACGGTAAGTTGGGTTTGGAGTCACTCCAATAAATAAACACTTAGACTACAGGAGACACAAGGTCGCATGAATGTATGAGGGCATTCACATTTCGTATGGCCTCAATACCCCCTTTCCCGCGCATGTTGGAGGCCTCGTATGTTAGCGTATTATAAATCAAGATTCAGTGTTATCGGACAATAGCCGAAAGTTTGCCTAGCTACATGCGCAGTACTGTAGAAAAAAGCGCCGTTGGAGAGAAGGTTGGAGAACGCGACACTCGGGGGATAACGGTAAACTGATATATATCTTGCAATTGGAGCGTCAAGCTGGTTGGTTTCCGGTCCCGATGGAGACTTGGAGAATATCTCTCATCCATCCACGGCTGGCATTATACGCTGCACTTTAACAAGAAAATGCTAGCCGACATTCAGGCCGAAATTGGACACCAGCCGCAGCAACCATATGGTCTCCTGCCCAATCTGTCCGTATCCAAACGGAGATGCGATAAAGGACCCTTAAATTTAAGAGATCCCGAGACTTATACGTATTAGAGCTTTAAGAAATTATGTGTAGTGGTTTCAAAACAGAGAAAGACGTCGGCTATTTTCCGAGTGCACTAACCGCGTGTAGCAGCCGAGTTCCAATACAATTGAGTAAATTGGCTATCAAGATGTTTAACAAGGCGTTATGTGCTTCGGATTCTGCCTTGGCTGATTGAGCTGAAAAGTCAAATATTAGCTAAGTTCGTCACAGGAATACCTAAGACAGTAGTGCGATCCATTGCTCTGGTTTTTCTAGGTTGATGGTGTGTTAGGCAGAGTGTGATGTATGTGGTTCTAGCATCATTGCTTTACCAATATGCATTCGAACAATGATTCTCCCACGAGCGAGTCTCCCTAGCGATATATACAAAGGAAAGTGATCTTTATCTCTTTCCATCGGCCCTTAGGGTTCGTTCTAGGTGACTGCACGTAACAAAGCCATAATGTACACATCACAATCAAATACAGTACCAAGATCCCCAGATCAGCAACATCAAAGACGTCGTAGATTTCGATCTGATTAAGGTGGATGTTCGGGAATTTGATCGCCCCGTGCCTGACGATCATTATCCTCTTATTCCCAACATAACCGGTCAGAAACCAGTCACCGTTGATGATGATGTGACCCTGTTGATCGTCATCGTGGCTATGCTCTACGCCTTAGCACGGTACTGTAGGATGTACATAGCAACAGATCTATTTGGAGCAAAAGTCCGGATTAGGACAGCTGCGATGATTTCATTGGCGAATAGTGACACGATCGATCTGGGTGGTCCAACTTGCGACAAAATTACGCGTACTATTTCCTTGCCCATGTTTCAATGAACGCGTGGCAGATTCGTCTTCAGATGAAATCCATATTACACATTAAATCACTAGTAGAGCATCCGCATTCGCACAGCGAATAGGCAAAATTGTTGGTTTCCGAGAGTCCTGTGGCGTCGATCCCGAGATGCCTTCGGTAACTGCGCTTAGATATTGTCATTCAATACCTATGTTTGCACTGCTTCAAGATAGCATTTGGACGCGATGGCGATAGCAATTCAAGAATGACTTAATTTTTTTTTTGAGATCTTCAATTTGTTCAAAATCCAATATGGGACTGATCCACGTTCTGTATATAGCCATCTCATGTTGAATCGTTTGTATTTAGTTACCTGTACTGCTTACCGCGGTTTGTAGTGGGCTCGTGGTGGATAGAGGTATTGATGCTGTGCAACCTATCACGAAATCATTGTGCTTCCGTCAGAATTTTAAGGAGGCGGTGAGATTGGATAGGCAGTGGCTCTCGTGGCTCTAGAATTTTCTTAAAAGAATCCATATCTCCATTAGAGAATGAAATGAAAGGGGATAACAGGCTCTGTGACTCGAGTGAAGATACCGGCAATGTAATGGCAGGTTCCGCGTAGCTTTCGGCCACGTCCGCACGAGCCATGCAACACATCTGGCCATGCCCCTCCCACATGGTATTTCAGGTCGGACAACAAGTTTTCCATACGTACAGTAAAGGTTGGGAAGACGGATCCTGCTCGCCTAGGAAAACCGGACAGACGGTGGTGTTTCCTCCGCCCTGAAAGGTAACGATCTTCACCGCCTGGACAAGATTGAATGCCGCCGTGATGACCGGCCATAGAGATTCCGTAAGAAAACTGGGGCTTTGACCCCTAAAGCTCGTGGCAGTGCTCTCTATTCAGGTACCTACCTATGCTACCTAGGTACTGTACCTAGGGCTTCACCCAAAACTTGGGCTGAGGCTTGGTCTTTAGGGGTGACATTTGTACTGTAAGTTAAGCGCTACGCGCCTTGTATTGTTCAGTGGTTATGGTTGGCGGTCTCGGCGGCACAGTACAAATTTGCAGCCGGTACTTGCGGTGCGGCGGGGCGTACCTGGGGGTTGCATTCGGCTTCTCCACCTACGGTTCAGCAGGGTCACGATACGAAGCGGAGAATACGAGATAATAATAACTCGCATGGTGTCTAAGTTAAGCACAAGATATTTACATATTCACCGCAGTTGACAATGATTGGCACTACCTTGACATTGTACAATGTCAGGCAGCAAGTCAATAGCCTGAAATGCTACTAGCTGGTTATCAAGGGATACGGAGGCGAAATGCTTTCCCGAGGTGTTCCTACCAAATAAATGCTCTCGACACTCAAGCTGTTGTTGACGCCATCGCCAGCAGGCTCCACAGGCCTGTATCACTTCCAATCCCATCATTATGCATGAGAGTAGGCTTCACTATGAGATCAGTCCTAGATTTTCATCACATGAATCAAGACAATTTGCGGTTAGTTGCTCAAAACAGACTCGAGCCCAAGCTCAGCTTACCATATCACATCGGACTTGTAGCCAATGATCTGGCTAACGGAGCTCGTGACAATAAGCGGAAGGAGGACAGTATTACAGACAACCGTAAGCTTCAACTGATTGATTTGACATACCTACCATTTTCTCTCAGGGTTCGTTATCTTCCAACCGAAGCCCAGTGTCACATCCCCGATTCAATAATTCTATTTGGAAAATCTTTCGCAGAGTAGAACACACGAGTCTCGGTTTCATCATTGATTGTATTGTGGTTGGGATTTTCCCAAGAACCAGGTCTCCAATAGCGCCAGTGGCGTCGTGTTCGTCGGCCAAGACCTCCGGTCTTCAAGTCATCAAGGTTGGTTCCATTGTCCAGTCACTAAGGCACGAATTGGTACGAAGTAATTCTCGGCCATCGCGCGTCCATAGGTCAATCAATCCAGAGAGCTGGGTTGCGCTAGGCGTTGCGAATGACGTCACACGAAAGAATGATTTTGAATAACTCAAACAAAGGACATAAAGTTGACAGTTGGGAACATCTTCTCTAGCACCCTCGGTGAGGGAGACGTAATAAGGGATGCTAGAACTCTTATCAATCCATTTAGTGAATAGGTGGATGGAAATACAAACCATGACCTGAAAGCCGCCTATTGAGCCACTTCCTGGGCTTGCAAACTTTCTCGAAGTCAGCCCGTGCATGTGATCAAATCGTGTTTGCTTCTTGTCACTAGAGGAGAGGGGGTGCTAGGCGCTAAATAGAAAATAATTGCTTAGCTGTAAGTCAATGTGAATAGCGTCTACGGCAAAGAAGCCCTAAGATGCCTCAATGCCATGGAACTGAAGATCGTATGATACGGCAGGTAGCACTCATGCCGTATGTCTCCCACTACGCACTCAGAACTAGGGCTCGGTAGGTTAGTTAATTCGCAAGAAGGCATTAGATAGTTGGGCTTGAAACTAGAGGTCTCCAAGGCACTCGTATGCGGGGTCATTGGGGAGAGTACCGGCAACAGCTGGTCGAAGGGCAAGCGATGTACCGGATGTCGTCGAGACCGAGAATTGACAGCAGGATAAGACAGACATTGTTGATAATGCACAAAATCGTTGCGACGCATTCATCCAATATAGGTAGGTACTTAGGTAGGTAGCAGCAGGAATGCATATTCAAAGGGAACCTTGGCTGTTCGCATGTGGCTCAAGCTGTATGTAGGTACTCTAGGAGCAAGGGAACTGATGTCCTGCAACACTATTAGATACCTTATCGTAGAAGCAGATAGAAATGAAGCTGTACCGGACTACCGTTTCCTCTCACTTGCACATGCAGTTTTTTTGCACGTGCTAACCTACTACAACCGTACTAAGATGACAATAGTGACCACCACCATGGCCAACCATCACCTTGGCGAGAGGCGCTTTTAGGGTGGCATCTGAAACCCCCTTTTCGGCTTGCCCACTAGAAAAGCTTCTGCCTCCTGACTCGTAATTCTTCGTCATAGAGCACTTTATTCTTCCCAGATCCACGGGACGACCAGGGGTAACGTCTGTTTGTTTATGGATACTGCCCTCCAATGCATTCCATGTGTATTACGTAGCTATGTAGATACACAGCTAACTATGTTAGTAGATTGTACCGTAGAAATACCGAATATTTGCCCTCGTTAGACCCTCGTTATGGCGCATTGTACCAAATCTCTACCGCTCTTTCACAAAAGATACCCACTGAGCTATCACGAACATCATCCTGGGCTGTCCTGGGTAGTGCACAGCCCTATTTAGCGTCAACCACAGTACAGCTCCCGTTCCCAAGTACTGTAAGCACCCGCGGATCTGACAGGCACCCATGTTCTTGTGGTTGACAGCGCATTGGTGACCTGCACCTGCGCGGGACAAGGACAATTCTAGCCCTGGCGCGCGCTGGCGCTGGCGTGATCAACTCACGCACTCGCCCCGTCCCTTAACTAATTCTTCGTGGCTTGCAGGCGGCTGCATAGTAGCGTACCGACTGTAAGTAAGTATTCCATACTAGCGTAGGTAAAGCTTGGGCCCCCTCCGAGGTCGTGCAAGAAATAGTAGAGACCACCCCCAACCCACCCACATCGCCCACAACACCTACGAAAACAACCACTTTTTAAAGCTATTCAGACTACTTAATGGCCGGTGTATTGACTTTCAGCGTTAATTCCATCTAATAGCCGTTTTGGCCCTTTTTTTTAACTTATTTATTTATCGTCCTTTACGATAGCTTAGCCCGCCCTTTTTGGCAGCTATTATAAGGGTATTAGGGGGATGGTCTCTACTATTTCTTGCACGACCTCGCCCTCGTACGAACCAAGCCAAGATACGTTGGTAGTAGGAGGGAGGTAGCCTTGGATTCCAAGTGGTGGCAGGCAAGGGGGGATGATGTACCGTGTGCAAGAAAAAGGGTTGGCCAGATACTTCTTTCCAGCTTGTGCAGACCCCTAGGTACATGAAATGTAATACATCAGATTGGCACCGAATGTATATGTATCTACCGATTCCCATCTCGATTGTTCGCTTCAAGTTTTCCTTTTCTCCCGAGAATTAATTGAACGCCCTCCTTCTTCGTCGTGTCTTCCGATTCCTGCAGGCCCTAAATAGAAACAACCACTCTCGCGTATATAAACGTTGTGTGTGCCGCTTCTCGCTCCCAACCAGCCGGTGCCCACTTACACCGCAATTCGTCTGCCGCTTTCGACCTACCTTGGAACTTGCAGCCAACTACTTGATCGCGTGATCCTATTTCTTGTGCAGCGAATCTAGTCTTGCAATCCCATATCTAGCTGTTTTTCTTCCAGAATATGAGCAGGAATCCTTACCTTAGAGTTGAGCTTCGATTCCTAGCGCCATAAAGCAACAAGCATCAAAATGGGTCACACTAAGAGCTTCTCGGTGGCTACACCGGCGAACAACGATGATTTCGAATTCGACGAGAGCTATTTTAGACAATTCTATAAGCCGTTGTCAAACCTGCCTACACCGCCGCCTTCTACTCGCAATTCGTCTGCAAGCCAGAGCCCTCGAATATCTGTCGACGACACAGATGGCCCGAATTCCCAGTTTCTAGGTCCGTTCATCCGTGTTATCTGCATTAAAGCTGTTCATTTGCTCGCCCACCTACTTTACCGTACATACAATAGACTGACTGTTCCACCCTAGGCCCAGCTGCCCATCTCGCGAGGATGTTACCTCCAGGAGCTTCATTTATAACACCGTCCATTCTCACAGTTCAGCAAATGCTAATCAGAGCTAATTTGCCTATGGACATCATTGCCCTCGCCGTCTGCATTCTGGACTCTTTGGATTCCAAGTTCTCCCGCAGTTGGCGCTTATCATTTCCTTTAAATCGCCAGGGACAGTCAGCCTCGAAACGACACACGCTTCCTTCGGCCCCCAGCCATGCAACACACATCAATTCTGTGTTCCCCGAGATCATCATCCTCGCAGCCTTGATGATTGCCGACAAGTTCGTGGAGGACCTGCAGAGTCCCACGCAGTACTTCGCCTCGACCTGGGGCAACAATCTCTGGACGTGCGAGCAGGTGAACTTCACCGAACGCTGCATCATGGAGAGCCTGGGCTACCGAATCCTGCCTCTGTGGGATCCCGCATTGATCAAGCAGGCCCGGCACGATATCGAGATGGCGCGGCGCGAGCTAATCCAGGAGAGCAACAGCGCGAGGAATGTCGGTGAGGACGGCAGAAAGCAGCACTTCAAGTCGATGAGCTCGGGCCATGCCGTCGTAGGCCTAGGCCTGCAATTCACACCTGCAGCCACACCCGACTCGGAACGAGCGACATCCTTCGACTAAATCTAATAGTTTTCCGCATTCAAACGTTGTCCAACGCTAGCACGCATTCTCGATCAATCAATCAATCAATCAATCGGCTGAGCTGGCCGGGACTGGCTGGTTCAGTACCCGCAGACGCGCCCGCATATCACATACATGCAATTGTCCAACCGCTCGTAATATCCCCTATATAAGACGCAATTCTCTGTGCTCTATTTAAAAAGAGACATAAAACATCCAAAAACATCCTCCGATGGCGCCATTGCGAATTCCCCTTCCTGCGCGGGCAGAACGCCATTTTTTTATTTATTTACATACGCATTTATTAATTGGACATGGCTGCATGACAAGGCTCGCTTATATCTTACAGCACCTGGCTAGGCTAGGCTTTTGCATCTTTTGGTAAAAAAAAAAACCAACTGGGGTAATTGGAGGAGTAGGAGTAAGAGGGGGGAGGGGGCCAACGAAGAGGAATGGGAGCCGGTGTTACATTTCGCCTCGTTTAACAAACCCAACGGGGTCGAACATGGATGGGACTTATTTTCCTTTCCCACCACTACCACCACCACCGTTGTTGTGCATCGAGATGGCATGCTCGCTTCTCGTCACATGAGGAAGAGATTTTTCTCTCCGGGACCGCATGAATCTAGAACGAAGCGGGAAGGGAAGAGATGGAGGGATTTGAAAGTCAATCGAATTCTTTTGCATTGGTTTCGCTGGGACTGGACCTCGCTTGTTCCCATGCGATGAAACACGGGCGTTTACTGTTGGATATTGTCGGGTTACTTACATCTTTGAGGAGGAGGATATGTGCTTTTCAAGTTCTATACCCTTTGATAATTGCATGTCTGCATTATTCTTTAATTAATCTCACCACTGAATGTTCACTCAATGCTCTCAACTCGAGTCTGCTTGCACTTGGTGAATCGCATCGCTTCCGGCGCATATATATGCCGAGGTGCTGACGACGACCTCTCTAGTCCGCATCTCATAACTCAGGCT
Source organism: Xylaria sp. MSU_SB201401 (assembly GCA_002288965.1). NCBI lineage: Eukaryota > Fungi > Ascomycota > Sordariomycetes > Xylariales > Xylariaceae > Xylaria > Xylaria sp. MSU_SB201401. The sequence continues at coordinate 34,699 of NPFG01000216.1, read as the reverse complement.
GAACTGTGCCCAAGGTCGAATGATGTCATTTAGAGCCATATAAAGAGAAGAGAAAGAGGCCGTGTTTTCCGTTTTACCAGCTCTCTCTCTTCCTTGTGTCCTACTCATGGACTGAGTAAGTTTATACCGTTGACACGTGCCGAAGCCGTACGCGTATGCAATGCATCGTGCCTTTATACCTTCCATACAGTACAGAGCGGTAGCCAGCATTCCGGGCCGTCAAGTAGATGATTCTATATTTATGGCATTGAGCAAGCGCGGATGAACTCTAAAGTCTGCCGTCTCGAGGTAACTGAGTACTACACACAGGCCCATTCTACGCCAGCAGCCTGCGCACGTTTCTTTTCCATCCGTTCGTCCGGGTGAAGACGCTTCTTCTCCAAAGCGAGACGAACCGAGCCGGTGGCTTACAATGGACAATGGACAGCAATGCGCGAACGTTTTCGTTGCTTGTCCATCTACCTACATGAGATAGATACCTACACAGCTGCTCAACACAATATGCGCACGCACGTAGTATACATACAGCAAGAAAAGAACTCAGGCGAGGCCAGGCCAGTCAGTTAACAGTCAGTCCTCGACCGGCTAAATATCTCTCCACGATTACAGTACGTGCAACTGCTTTCTCCGCGGCTGCAGTAGTAACCTTTCTCTCGGCCGCCGCCGTTGTCGAATGTGAGACGCAACGTTCTCGTACCCCTTTTACCTAAGAGAAATTCTCATAGGAGCGCTTCGCCTTTGGTCGCAGGTCAGCCGCATCCCTACCTACATGTATACCTAAAGTACTCACAGCTGAGTACGCCCGATGGTTGCAGGTTAGTTAGTAGGTCGGTAAGTACTTACCTAAGAGATGGCAAGATGAGAAGCAGTCCCAGGCCGGCAGTTAGAATGCTTAACTTTTATTATGATAGGTACTTTGGTACAGCTCGGTGTATCGTCTGCTGTATCTGCACCCTGGTAATTTCTTTAGACAGATGTTGGGATGAGGGCAGTGAGTAAACTACGTTGAGTGTGCGCTCTTGTACTTGATGTTGAGGAATTTTGTTGTGATGCTAACAAACTTTTGTTAGAGCTCGTTGATCCAACCTCTCTAGATAATTTGATGATTCGTGAATAAATACCTACTCAAATACAAAATTAATAATGAACTGTTTACTTACCTGCCTTCTGACTGTAACGTTTAGTACAGTATGAATCCATGTAAGATGAACAACTAATTGTATTACTTGAACTGCATCATTGGGTCCGTCACAGCTACAACCTTGCAGTCTTTCAGCTTTCCTAAAACAAGCCACCATATGATAAAGGATCATAACAGCTACACCGTTAATACGTGATAGTACCTAGGTGGCTACTTAGTCCGTCAAGAAGAGCTCGAGCATAGTACTGTGTACATCTGGATCATCATCACCTAGGTATCTTGTCTTGACAAGACGCTCCCATGGTGAGTGAGGGGTACCAAATATATGAGATCCATATCAGACAGACCAAATTCTTATCAGGCTTTATCAGTCCAAAGAAGGTTTAGCGAGGGGCATGCGGCAGAATTTTTTGGTCGACCGCTGAGGTCCCCATACCTTCTCAGAGCTCCCCCGCCGTGCGACCGTCAATGCGCCTGGTCCCGTCGCATCACATACCGTACGATTTTAGCTTGCCCGATTGATCAGTGTTGCTCTTAGCCCATACATACGCCTTTATCGGAAGATTACAAGAATCGAACTGAGCTCGCCATGGCAAAAAGGCGAGCGAGAGAGGCCGACGGCACCACCGAGGCACCTGACAAGATGGTTGAAGATAGCGATAGCTCGGATGACGAGGTGAGCATGTTCATATGCGTAGTTGGGAACGAAGTACTGACGAGCATCGGCCCAGGACTTTGACATGGTGAACGTCGACTTTGAGTGGTTCAATTTCAACGACAAGGTCGATTTCCACGGCATGAAGAATTTGATACGGCAGCTCTTCGATGTCGATGCGACCCTCTTTGACGTGTCCGCGCTCGTGGACCTGATCCTCTCCCAACCCAGTATTGGCTCTACTATCAAGACTGACGGCGAGGAGTCAGATCCATTCGCCTTCGTGACTGCTCTCAACATCCAAGAGCACCGCCAAAAGCAGCCCATAGCCCAACTCATTGAATATCTGAGTGAAAAGGCTAGAACCACCGAGTCCCTGGCGCCCATACCCGAGCTTCTGGCTTCGGGAAAGCACGTCGGACTTGTACTGTCTGAACGATTGATCAACATGCCTTCCGATATCGCACCGCCACTATACAGTATGCTCGTAGAGGAGATCCAGGATGCCGTCGACGACAAGGAGCCCTACGAGTTCACCCACTACTTGATCGTTTCCAAGACATACCATGAGATCGAATCAACCCTGACCGAGGAGAGGAAAAAGAAGAAAGGCAGGCAGGATGCCACGCTATTCCACTTCCACGAGGAAGACGAGGTTCTGCAGAGACATGCACTAGCATACGGCAGTTATCCGTTTACCAAGATGGACGACGCCGTGGCAGATAGCAAACGAGCATTTCAAGAGATGGGCGTCATGCCCATGGGTTCTATGATTTTGATTGAAGCTAGCAAATTCGCGGACGCCGTCAAGGCGGTGGGTGAATATCTGAGCCCTCCATCTTGAAGGAACTCCGACAGTCGAAGAGAAAGATAAAGTTTATTTTTGTCTTCCCGTCCGTCCATTAATACCCATTTATTCCTTTCCCCTAAGCGGATAGCGAGCCAATGTACGCCCGTTCTGTCTATTTGCAGAGCACCTAGTCTAGTCGTTGCATGAGATACTCGACCTCAACCTCTTTTGTTATAGGGATCACAAAGTCCCTGTACATTGACACTACTGCGTCAACATTGATCTTCCTGGTGCCATCCGTGTTGTCGCGAGATGGGTCTGTGCCGTACGTCTCGGCCTTGAGGCGAAGCCGAGCGAGCACCTGTTTCTCTACCTCTGGCTTCGTTATGGACTCGCCGATCCCGTGTCGGTCGCCAGCCTTGATCAGCCTCGTGTACAATTCCGGCTCAGACTGGAACTTCGACTCGGCTACGAATTTGCCAAAATGTATCCTGCGTGAAATGGCCTGGAGACAGGCAATGTCGCAAGTGGCTGATGACCCGTAGTTCTCCGTCGACTCACCGCCCTCTGGCCTGCCAAAATCCGGACACACGGCGGGAAGGAACTCCTCGACGTAGAACTTTTTGATCTTCTCGTTGACGTTGACGTTGTTAGGGTGTAAGATCGCAGGGTAGTCGAGAGGCTTGAGGATAGGTTTCTGGAGGGCATCAGGGAAGAAAGGGTATTCGTCGGGCGCCTCGTAACGGCGAATCAAGGACTGCAGTTTCTCTTGCTCGCGCAAGTACCAGTCCATGAAGCTCAGGCTCTGGTCTGAGCCAAAGTCTACGGCACCAGGCACATAGATGCTCTTATTCAGGGGAAACTGGACCCTCTCGATGAGGTGGAAGGTAATTGTATCCTCTAAGCGACTATAGGTGGGGTTAGTAGGGGGTTGAGTATGTGTATGCGAGGGAAAACCCTAGGTCACCAAGGCTTAGGTGGATTAGATGAAATTTAGCTACTTACATTAATTGGAAGCGAATGTTGGAGAGATCGAGTGCCTTTGAGGCATCTTTCAGATTAATGATGGTATCCATGGTGACCTCGTTCTCTCTATGCTTCGCTCTGATACCACGCTTTTGTTGCTTGGCTGACTCCGGGTTGGACTGTGTTAGCTTTTCTCACCCGATCTCACTGAACCGGCAGCGTCACCGGCGAGCAAACCGCCATTGGTGGGGCACTAACTCTTCAAAATCAGGAGGGGAGTCGGAGATTTCGCTATCTTATCGCTGGTGCCAAGCGAGCCGTTAACTCGATATGCACAAGTGCATCATACAGTGCGATTTAAGATATATGTCACGGTGCGCATGCCGCAAATGGAGATTCGCGTGGCTCGTGCGACGAGTGGAAGCCGCAAGCAAAGCGACCTTTCTAAGGTCGGCCATCCTGGTAACACTCATCACATTCACACATGTCATCTGCTACCTATGCGGCCTGTTCTAATTATTCAAAGATACCTATTCAATTTGCTACAACGTGTATAGAAGCCCTCATTGAGGCCGGAATCTCTTATTGGATCCCTTCGGTAGCCCTTTTTTTTTTTATCTCATCGACGGCACAAATGCGCGGTTATACCACCAAAGATCCACGCCCACCAAGCTAAGCTACATCAAGCGGTATAGACAAAACTTCATTTTCACACATAGAGACCACGACGAACACGCGCATGGACGATTCAGACCTGCATAATGCCTTTCACGACGAAGCCTCCGTGGGCGAGGACTCTATACTCTCGGTAATCACCAAGTTCTTTTTTTTTCGTCTCTTTCCTCGCTCCCACGACTTCTCTCGAGATGCGCCGCCGAGCACAGCTGATAAAAAGATACAGACCCGAGGCATAGAAGCTTTTACTCGAAAAGTCACGACAACAGCGAGTCATCTGGCTGGCCGTGCTGTCGATCCTAGCGGAAGCCACTACCACAATGCTATGGGCCACGTTCACAAACAGCTCGCGCGGCCCGCGATACAGCGAAGAATGTTCTCGATGGCCAGGACGTCCCCTACCGATTTAGTCCGCTCCAAATTCTCAACCTCAGAAATACAATCCCGTGCCCTCTCATATCTGTCCGACGAGATGCTGCAGAATATCCCCGAAGATGAGAACGCATACTCTCTTTTCCAGGGCTTTCAGGCGAGCTTCCCCGATATAGCAGACGACAGTAACAAAAGGCACAGGAGAAGAGCTTCGAGAGGGAGGAAAATGATAGAGGAGTCGCCCACACCTGCCAACAGCCCGCAGCATCTGCACAAGTTGAAGAAAGAGAGATCTACGTTGATGCATGAACTGGAAATGCTTGCGATAAGGAAAAATATGGCCAGTAGCGAGATACGCGAAATCGACAACAAAATCGCAAACCTCACGGGCATGCGCAGGATCATTTTAGACAGGCTAGCGGATTTGGAGCATGAAGAGTCATTATTAGAACACGATAGTAAGAGCTGGCGCGTCTCTCGTACACTTTTTTCCTTGTTGCTAACAGGACTGCAGTCGTCAACATGGAAAACCGGATAGACATAGCACAGGTCCTCGTTGATGAGGCCGAGTCGATAGCCGCCGCCAATGCGGAGACTACGAGATCGGATGAGGATGACCTAATCACGGACGAAGATGTCGATGAATTTATGTCAAAATCTGTTTATGAGAAGATGCCATCGGCAGCGAGCACACCAACCGGCCACAAGCGACATAAATCCATGCGACGGAAACCCATGCCCGTCTTGCACGAACATTTCGATCCCGGTTTTAACATTCGGGAAATCAAAGGGCATGCCGACCAAATAACAGCCTTAGATTTCGATGTGCCCTTCGGTACAATGGTATCGGCTTCCCTGGATGACACAATCAAAGTATGGGACCTTAATGCTGGACGCTGTATAGGCTCACTGGAAGGTCATACGGCATCTGTACGGGCACTGCAAGTAGACGACAACATCCTTGTTACAGGTTCTGCAGATGCTACGGTAAGGTTATGGGATTTGAGCAAAGCTCACTATGACCCCCACGGCAGCCGCTTTGGACGAGACGACGAGGAAGATGACGGACTAGCCTTTGAGAACCCAGACGACCACGCCCTTGATCCTCCGGAAGGAAGTATGGCGGATTGTCCACTGTTTGTGCTGCAGTCACATGTCGACGAAATTACTGCTCTGCATCTTCGAGGCGACGTGCTTGTTTCGGGCTCATCAGACAAGACGCTACGGCAATGGGATCTCGTAAAGGGTCGCTGTATACAAACGTTAGATGTGATGTGGGCAGCTGCGCAAGCTTCCGCTTCTCTCGGCTCCGGCGAAGGCACGTGGAGACAGACTTCCCGTCAGACTTCAGGTGCTGCCGATTTCGTAGGAGCTCTGCAAGTCTTCGAGTCAGCTCTTGCCTGCGGTACAGCAGACGGCATGGTTCGCTTATGGGATCTACGTAGTGGCCAAGTCCACCGCAGTCTCGTCGGACATACCGGCCCAGTTACTTGTCTACAATTCGACGACGTACACATTGTGACAGGAAGTTTAGACCGCAGCATACGGGTAAGTTCATTGATATATACATCTGGCTTCAGGTTTTCCCCTAGAACAACTGACTAACTATCTCTGCAAAAATAGATATGGGATCTACGCACAGGATCTATCTTCGACGCATACGCGTACGACAACCCCATCACCAGCATGATGTTCGATAGCCGACGCATCGTCAGCGCTGCCGGCGAGGACGTCGTCAAGGTATACGATAAGATGGAATCGAGGCAATGGGACTGCGGCGCGGGCATCACCGAGGCCGAAGACGGACGCACGCCTGCTATTGTTGAACACGTGCGCATCAAGGAGGGATATATGGTCGAAGGACGTCGTGATGGCTTACTTGGTGTGTGGGCGTGTTAAATCGGGCTTGTTAGAAAAGCTGCCGGCGTGGAGGGTGAAAAGTGAGTGGAAAGGGCTTAGATATACTGTATATATGTATACTTTACGAAGAAATGCTTTGGTATCTCACTCAGTCGGCGTGCACGGCCCTGGAATTCTTCTTATGATCAAAGCAGAAAGAAGCGATACTTTGGTCTAGGATCAGGGGAGTAGCAATTGAACACGTCACGTCACGTCGCTTGAATTAAGCCTTGCTTGCTGGCTTTTGCGGTCTTATTGTTGGTTTTACTGTTAGTTTTAAGAGAGTGGGTGAGGCTTATGTTCTTGCTATTAGTGTATTAATGACACGAGTATGGTGTTGTAGAGTTCTGATTTGGATGTTTTGAGTGTCTTGTGTTTAAATGGTAGGTTGCTCGCCTCTTCTATTCGTTGTTATATTTGGTAAGTATGAACGTGACTGAGAAGGAGAGTGAGAAGGAGAGTGAGAAGGAAAATGAGGTTGGGATGTTCGATGAAAGGGGAGAGGTGAGAGATGAGAATAGGACTTATTGCTCTCTTGCTTTCATTCTTGCTCTACTGGTAATGTATGTTGCGATGAATCGATTGGGCTTTTGTGAGACCGTGCTGAGTTTGAGCCTCTTGGATGCTGTCTGGTGAACCTGGCAATCAGTGCTTCATGTTTCTGGAGCTGACACCTTAATATGAATTAAGATACAATTTTTACAGCTTCGTCGTCTCTATCTCATAGGGCCTTGAGACATGTACGTTCGTCCCGCGGGTATTTCTTCCAAGCTTGGCGGTCGCCTTGTTTGTCTGGCTTCGCCTTGCCTTGCGCTGCTCCTTGAGGGGTCTGAAATAGGCAGCAGCGAGGTATGGAAGAGGGGAAGAAGGAGATTGTGCACATTTACACCTAGATCAATATTACCTGACCGACTGCGTTTGATAACTGATCGCTTCTCGGTCGGAGGGGCTGTTATGAGGTGGAGGGAGGTGAAATGCTATGATGAAAGCGTACTTCTGATTCAATTCATTCATTTGATCATTCGCTCAGTCCACTCATTCAGCATCTTACTCACTCACTCGCTCACAGATTCCCACGTAACCCATCATCATCATCATCACCCCCTCCTCATTATCCGGCTGTTACAGAATTAGCGCAGACAGTCTGGTTTCGCCCTGGTCACATTCTATCTGTTGAGGAAACGTCATAACCCAATGCCTGCTGCATTCCTGTTTCTAAAGTTGTCCTCTCAATTCATCGAACACGTAGAGTTTACCCAGCCGGCCAGGCTATCACCAAACATACATATTTGCCTAAACGGCAAACGTATACCCTCGACCCGTCGAAAGAGAAGAGCCTCTCCGACGACTGGAGGGAGAGAACAAGGAGGGCAGCAAAGAAGCTATTTTGGACTCCTGTCCCAGCGATTGAGACGCTCGAGCGTTTACTTACGTCGTGCCACGTTACGTTATGCCACCTCCATGACACTATTTTCTTCTCTCCATGCGTAACCTATAGCCTACTCATGGGCACGTGGTGCATACGCACATATTCACACATATAACTCTATCGTGATGTAGCGTATATACTTCCCTACAAATAGGTTAGAATGAAAATGAGAAAGTGCGGAGGGTATATGTCTTACGTTATGTGTTATTTCAAGAAGCAGAAGACCTGTGCAGATCAAGAGACATGGATGGTTACACCGACATACCTACCAACTCGCGGTATACTTGCTAGCCCGTAAATAGTATAGACGTCTGGTTTTCTGTCGTCACCTTCGTGATCCGTGGTTCGACGTTGTGACCTTTTCTCTCACAATGTGGTTTTTTCTTCTATTTTTTGAGTTGTTGGGTCCATGTGAGCCTGCGCACGGCCTTAATAAAGCTTGGCTAAGCTCCCTGTCAGATTTTGGGGGCCGTTGTGTCACTCAGAAACTCGACAGATTCGGTGTTGGTAGTGCGCACTAGCCATGCGCAAGGTGTGAATGAGCTGAGCTGTCTTTTTTTTTAAAAAAAAAACGCCTTTCTCTTCTGCTTTAGTATGCGAGCATGATGGGGTCGATACGCCAGCGGGAAGAGGGGGCAACGTGGAGCAAGGGACCAGGAGGGAAGTTGAATTGGTTGGTTCGTTGGAGAGCATGGATGTGCTCAGATTGATTGGGATTTTGGTCGAGGCACGGACGTGAAGCAGGTTGGGTTGTTGGTTGTCTCCTATAGAGCCGAGTCCACGGAAGCACAGCGAGTACTTACATATCAATCACAATGAGGTCACCATGTTAGCCATGCTGGGCTGTACCGAGTGCCCGTGAGCCGGAATAAGCCGCGTGATATTCAGAGGATTTGAGTTTATTACGGGCAAATTTCTGAGAGCGAGTGCCGTGTCCACCATCATCTCTCCGTGCTCGCTACTCCCGAAGAATGAGCGAGGCATAGCCTACCGCAACTCCGTAGTCTTCGCTTGTCTCATACCTTTTCACCAACCGCATGGAAGAGAACTTGCTATCCCAGCCAAGCTAATACGCACGCGGCTCGTGTATCTGTATGTAAACATGATACTTAGGTCAAGTCGGGCAAAACTGGTGCGACAAGACCCTCACTTTCCGCCTCAGCGAAGCACCTAACGTATCGAGGCGTCTTATATGTCTGTTTATACAAAGAATCGCTCCATTGATTAATCTACTCAGGGCTCAAAGCATGTGTGTAAACTGTATTAGGTTTAGTGTGCAGTGAGCCAAGCGTTAACGACTTGGCAACATCAAGAACAGCTCCGGCAGACGAATCATCTCGAGATATTATCAGATGAATAAGATCAGCGTTGAGTAATCGCACAGCGGACCAGCAAGCAAGCAAATCTATCATCAGATATGCACATTCTCCAATTGTTAACCGAGAACTTCACGTGGGCAGCGAAACAAGCGGGCACGCCGCATTGTGGTATTGCACACTAGAATGAGCATGGTAGAGGCCGAACCATTCTCATTCGAGATGTTGTATTGACCTCATTGAGCACTCCGATCCCGTGCCTGATCGGCAGTAACACTTGTCTATTGTCCCTCTATCGACTCTGACGTCTGGGAATTTGCCAAGGAACTATGCGCCTTCACCTTGATTGCTTAGCCAGTGAATTCCAGCACCCCTTGTCCACGGTCGACCATACAGCTTCGGCCAAAGTCGAGTTCCTTAATATCCGTGCCGTGTCTACTCCACAGGCTTACTCCGCACCGCAACCCTGAGTTCCCAACGAGATGAGAGGAGTTGGAAAAGGAAAGGACTGAGAAGAAATAGGAAAATTGAAGCGAGAAATGCAACAAGAGAAATAGACTGACACGGGAGAAATATAATATTCTGTAAAGTTAGGAGGTACAAGTCGGCCGCCTGAGGTAAAGTATACAATGTACTTAGCTTAGCTTTCCTCAGCCTGTTTCTCCAAAATTGTCCGAGCGCGGTGAGAACTGATCCCTTCTACCATGATATTTTGAAGGATAACACACTTCTCCGCAGCAGAACCAGTTAGCGGGAACAGCGGGGGACCTCGGACAGAACAGGGGTAGGACTACCGGATAAATTCGAATCAGCATTAGCAAAGCGCAAGCTGGCCCACCCGCGAATCTTGTCCCTGTGGACGGTATCCACGGGATAGCAATACCTGTGCTCGGGGGAGCGCACGGCGATGTTCCTCCATGTCGGAAGCAGAGGGCTCTCTTCCAGATGAAGACGGACCCTGAGTGCGAAAGAGGGCGCCGCGGTACTGGCTTAAGAATAGTAGCTCTCGGAAATGCATGTCTGAGCGTCTTTCTTCTCCTCCTTTCCATCTTCCTCTCTGCGCATTGGTATCGTGTCATCCCTAGTTTGCTTGATCTCTCTTCAGCTGTCAGCATGTGGAAGAAGGTGCTGTTCCCCGCAGCAGCGGCAGGGCTGCTGGCTGGATCGACGTCTGCCACCCTACTGTACGTGACTTCTTATGCCGGCACTGTCACGACGCTTGACTTGGTCGAGGGTGCCACTACCACGCTTGAGACTGTCGCTAGTACGACGGCCTGCGGAGCCAACCCTTCGTGGTTGGCTTTGGATTACTCCAAGTCATTCATCTACTGCCTGAACGAGGCCTGGGGTCTACCCACCGGCACCGTCACGTCCTTCTACACGTACGCCAACGGGACCCTAGAGCCGCTGGCGACAGCAGATGTGATCGCCGGCCCTGTCAGCATAGCTGAGTTCGGTGTAGGAGGGCATGGGCTCGCCATCGCTTCTTAGTAAGTGTACCCAAATTATCACCGACTGGGGATGAACGCATGATCCACGTATAAATACAAATTTATATTTAGGGTTGGGTACCATATTATCCCTTGGCGCAGACGTTTTGACAGCGTTTGGAGTAATCCGTACACTGACCATGGAATCGTAATTTCTAGTGCCGGTTCCGGCGTCAATGTTGTGAGCATGTCGCCAGAAGGCGGTGTCGAGCTGGTCCAGAACGAGACCTACACGCTCGACCAGCCGGGCCCCGTACCTGACCGTCAGGATGTCCCTCACCCGCATCAAGCGATCCTGGATCCCACTGCGAGATTCATCCTAGTCCCAGATTTGGGAGCCGATTTGGTGCGGGTGTATCAAGCGGATGCAAGCACTCTGGAGTTGACGGCGATCGCCCCCTTGGAGGTTACGCCGGGAGCGGGCCCGAGACACGGCGCCTTCAAGACGGCCTACAACAAGACATACTTCTACCTAGCGACTGAGCTCGCCAATACCATCATTGGGTACGAGGTACTGTATAACCAGAATAAGACGCTCAGTTTCTCTGAGCTTTTCACGATCCCAACGCACGGCGATGATCGTGAGCTCGTAGAGACAGCGGCCGCTGCAGAGACACTGGTAACGGTAAGTGAACAATGCATTACATCTTGACAAATTAAGAAAAAAAAAAATTGCGTAACGCAAAACACCCATAGGAATGAGATCGAGGCTAACATTCACGCCGAGCGAAGCCCGACGGGAAATTCCTCATCGTCTCATCGCGGTGGGAATACAACATCAGTATCCCGAACTTCGATCCAAGCAATAGCACGGAGATCGCGTCGGACCCGCTCATCGTCTATGCCATAGATAACAAGACGGGGGCGCTGAAGAAGATCCAGGAATTTCCGGCCGGGGGTGCTGGCCCACGTCACTTCTCTAGTAAGTTAAAGATGAACAATATCTGCAGTTTCCCTTGTTTTGTCTGTGTTCCTATTCTCTTTTCTTTGCATCCTATCGTTTTTTGTGGACTTTCCCTCTTCCCCTCTTCCCACAAAATCAAAGTGGGTAAAATTATTTCTTGCATTCTGCGCCAGTGCCATGTCGACGGAAAATCCCCCCCCCCCCCCCCCTTTTTTCCATGCTTCGCTAGATAATCTTGTTTTTCTTAATTCCTCCCCCTGGACGTTTGAATGGCTGTGACTTGCTAACGGCTCATCAGTCAATGGCGACCGCGACCGCATCGCAGTGGGTCTGCAGGGAGACGGGCGCGTAGCGATCATCGAGCGGGACGTCAGCACGGGCTTGCTCAAGGACTTCGTGGTAACCGCGGATGTAGCAGGCGAGGTCAACACCGTGATCTTCTACGAAGATTACCACGCGAAGTGGGGAAAAGGTCGCCTGAGGGTATAGCCTTGGTCGATCTTCCGTCATAGATAGAATTCGGTAAACTGTGACTGTACATACATAACATGAATATAACATAACGCAGACGTGTCAAGGCTAGAGACGGGTAGCCCGTGACGGGGGAAGGTGGACGGCGATGCAAGGCAATGTCAGGAAGAGAATTTCCGTTCGTCTTTTCTACATAAGGGTATGCAAGCGAACGCTGCTCGTTCGCTTCTTGGGCAGTTTGCTGGGTTCGATAGATCACGACCAATCATAGATATCTCTTATAGCGGTTTTTGGTGTTCACATGCCTTCCTGCAGACACCGTCTCCTCACTTGACCCCTCGTCCCGGTGGCGTTGTGAGCCTCAAATCCTTGAAACCTACACCTTGAGTACCCGGATCGAGCCAGACTTGTTTGCGGGGTCCGCCCCCTTTCTCGAGTCATATGGGGTGTTTATATATTGAGTATGAAGATGATGATGCGGGGTGAAGCTGGGTGAGTGGCCAATGCCGAACTGGGAAATGGGTAAGAATGCTAATGACTGCATTTAACACATATTAATTTTGCCACCCTACGATCGACTCTTGTTCGGGGATGTGGCTATGTAGTGCGTTGGAAACCAGGCTCTCCAGGACAAGTCAGCGGTCTAGATTGGCTATTCCCGGGATCATAATGAATACGTCTATATATGCTATATGAGTCAATGTTACTCAAACGTAACACTAACGTCAACAGTTCGGGAGGATTCTATATTTAATTTCGTGGCCGGGGAGATCACAGGGGTTCTGAGTGCGTGGATTGCACTAAGAAAGATGAGATGAACATGCTGTATGAATGAGTGGAAGGATTGACGTTGTGAATGACACGGGTTCCGTGAATATCCATGGCTTAACGACATATAGATATATCTTGGCACCCGGTAACCGGACGAGATCGTACGTGACGCGAGCCGCGATGTTGCAATAGAGGACCTAATACAGATTGCGCGGCTTTCTCTGGGAATTAAGTGAATCGATTAATGCCGCGGAAAGCCGGGCAGGCTGACTTGCAATTGTCAGGGTCTGGTGTTGTCAAGACAGGTCGCAAACTGGGCCAAAATCAGAAGCCAAGTTGAGGTTGAGGGTTACAGTCGCTAGGCTCATGCCGACGCACGCACAGTCTCTGCAAGAGCTGCCTGTGTATCTCGCAGGAATGCATAGCATAGTCACATCCTTCCGTGCCCGTCCCTTTTATGGAACGAGTCACCGTTACGGAACACCCTAATCGGTGCTTGCCTTACCATACTTGGTTCGCTGCTCCTTGCCGTCCCGAGTCATTGAGTAAGAGCGGTATCATGACAGCTTGTCGTTGAGAGCATGATCTCGTGACTTGTATATGCAGTTGCCGCCACGTTTTGCAGGTGACTTCTGGCTGACTGCCATAACCGGTATGATATGTATATAGGAAGACACCTCGACCAACGCAATCTCGCATTGCGCATGAGACGGCATTTAGCGATAGGACGCGAGTGCACCTAGTGGAGAGTCTTAGGATTAGGAATTAGAGTTAGTATCATTTCAACGGTAGCGCACGGCTGATGACTACTGGGTATAAGTTCGGTCGCAAGTCAGAGCTGTCAGAAGACCTTGAAAGTGGATGCTATATTAAACATCGTAAGGTTCGTCATCACTGGCGTTCCGTCAGCTACTATGTTTTGGCTTTCCCATCGAGATTGTTGGTGTATTCGTCGCTAGTTTGAGTTTTACGAAGTCGACAGAGCTACGGCTTGTGACTACAGGTAGAGGCAGCCATGCCAAAGGAGGCCTGATGCTGCTTACTGAGTGCGGGTATTGTTTGTCAGATATACTTTCGCTAATGATCTGACAAGAAACAGCTACCAATCTAGATGAGGCAATGTAGTCTCACGTATGTTCCTACATAATCTATCGGTCGAGAGGAGACTGGGCTAACCTGATACTGCTATGCCTCTCGGTTCTCTCCGGCTGTCAAGCCGTATAGAGAGGGAGAATACTGTCAGTCATCTAGACCAGTAAGTCGTAGATGCTTGGCCTCTGTTAGCTCTTCAACTTTATTCTTATTACACTAAGGGTATCTGGTACTTTGTGTTTTTGATTGGGGATTGGGGTAAGGTTACATACTACCGAGAGTGTGTAAGTGTCTGCCAAGTTGGGATTCATTATGAGTATTCGGCCCGCGAGACAACCCACCTTTACCATATAGGGCTCTTGTATAGTAGATGCTGTAGTTATTGGCCACTTACCTACGACTTCCTCCCGTACGTGTAGCGACAATGTGCGGGGATCCCGGGATCTAAACCTGCTTTCTTTGGTGAGGCCGCTCTTGTTGTATTCCTTGCCATATTCTTTTTAGGCCTTATACCGTCGTTGAGTATTTGAAGCTAAGTCACTACAGGGCTTAGTGTTCACTAGTCATGTGTCACCCAAACGGCCCGCAACATACAGATACGTAGAGCAAGGTACGAGATGATGCCTATTAAGAAACACACTTCGTGGCTAGGTGAGAACAATATTTGTCAAGATGCCACAAAGGTGTGACGTATGCACTAAGTACCTAAATAGCCTCCCCGTCTCTGTCTAGGTAGTGTCTAGTGTAGCCTACTTGGTATCTGGGTAGGAATAAGGTAGTAAGGTTAAGGTATTTCCTTCTAGTGCCCCAAAGGATTCTCAACGTCCTCTAAGCGAGCATCACTAAGTAATTACTAGTAGGCTACTACTAAAGTACATACGTTGCTCAGTAACTACCGCCATGGATGCCATTGCAACGAAATAGATTATATGTCGGGAAAGGAAGGTTAAGCGGCTCATGATAGGTACAGCATAAGGTGCTACATTGTCGCCGCCGCAGTGTCGAAAGATAAGCAATGCTCGTGATCCGAATATGTGCGGCAACTGGTAGATCGACCTGGACTGCTGTATTTGGGTTTACACTAGGCGCAGATCGCTCCATCAGCAAGCGGGCATCACCCCGTCTCAAGTTTCCGCCCCGACGGACTAACACTAGAATAATGTGGAATCTGAAACCAAAGCTACGGAGATGAATGATTTTTTTTGATTTTTTTTATTTTTATTTTTTTGCCATGTTCCTCTTCACACACAGTACTTACTACAATCTATGGTAGCAGAGATTTAGCTATGTTGTGACGCCCTCGCCTCATTAATGCTGCATTAGTATCATGCGACGCACAATGAATTTTGAGAAGCGTCCAAAGCTGTTCCTGGTTGTTTTCTGTTGGCATCATTTTTTTGACTGCAAATTCAAGGACTCGCCTGACCCACTTGTCAGTAGGACTCCGATCTCTAACCGAGATTTCGTTTTACCGTCTATTTCAGAGTTGATGGCTAATCACGGTGTTGGTATCATGCATAGTGATAAGGGCTCAGTCCTGGAGGCTCGCTCTGGGCTTCCACTGCTGCCAGAGGGCCATAAGACGACGATACGCATGCTAGGACTCATGTAGCTAGGGTTTATGCGAACTGTAAAAGTTCGAGTGCCTTAGAGGCGCATGGGAATCCCTCGGCATGCTGGTGACAGTACTTTCGAGAGTAGTACTTTTCCTCATAAAGGATGCAATGGTTTGTAACACAGGCAACACCTATCAAGAATCTGCTTGCATCCGCCGGCTCGCCAAGCCCTAGATACCTGATATGTGACCCCTCAGCAATCTACTATCACCTTTACATGGCTTCCGAAAGTAGCACGTAGCCTTGTCGCGTGTTCCGCTTGTCGGCTACATGAGTGTAGAATACGCATTGTTCATCGTGATACTTGCCAATAAGGGAGAACGAACATACATTTCGGCGCTTCTCCCTGGATCTACCTTCACAAAAATGTACATATACGCCGCAGGAACGGCGTTTAGAAGCTCGGGCTAGATCAAACTGTCTCTTTCAGTTGTTCACATAGAGCATTAGCGCTAGCTAACGACCTGCTTCACAATTCACATGATGTCTAGACGAAACGCCTATTTGTTTTGAGGGTTGAAGAGATCAATATGCGGACTGCCTGTATAATGGAAAGTCCACAGACGAACGCGTGGAAGCTAAGGCATGAATCACGAATTCTCCTCTAATAGTGAGCGCTTCTAATGGCATATTCTAGCAACCCAAGGTAAAGATGCGCTGTGAACACCGAGGCACCTGACACAAAGTGCATTGCATTGGTGTCTGCGAGTTGAGAAACCGTCACCAATCGAGAACCTTAACTGAACCACCCGATTCCGAAATGAAGGCGTAGGTCCCACACAGATGTCCTGCATTAGTTACTCGGCCTACCTACTCAGTGACGAGTCCACAGTCTCACTAATCTTGGTCCGCAGCTTGTTGGGCTCTATAGTGTCGGCCTTCACCAAGCATACAAAGACATGACACTACGGCAATCTTGTCATCCTTGATGTGAATGTATTCCGTGGCCTCGCCGTCAGTAGTATGCTGAGATCACACTCAAAGCTAGTAGGACTCTATGCTATGCTAGGTTAGTTGCTTAAGCATATCGAGTCTGTGCCGCTGCTAAGACCTCTGACAGCAGTTCGGGGAGATGAGAAGGATCTATTTCCTAGCGGCTTGCTATGCGTGCGCTATCGGCCGTTAGTCTAAGCCGTGATAGGAAGCAATTTTCTGGGGAATGATTTATGGGCATTGTGGAGAGGCCTAACCGACGGGACTGGGGGGTGGTGCCGGGGTGCAGCGATCATCTCTGTTGCTGGGCGTCTGTCCCGCGTCTGCAGCTACGGCGGTTTCGGTCATGGTGTCGTCGGCTGCTAACTTGCAGTATCTGGTTTAGTTTTAGGGTAGGGGTTGCTCTCTGAGGGGGGGCATCCCATCAGAAAGTCCCATCAAAGAGCCGTTCATGTGGTAAAGGATGGTCGGACTAGGCATATTCATTCACACCACTAAGGCGCCGGGGTATTCTGGATAGATACTAGACGGCTGGGGATGCTTGCCTGTGTGAGGGACTGGACTGCTGCTAGTATACACAGTAGCATTACCACCTACCACTTTGTTAAGTAGTGTAGACACCCCAGTCCTCCGAAAATCCCATTTCATAACATAATAAGCTCAGTACTGTGCCTTGCAGACGGCCAGGGACCCTTTCTCAATTTCCCCCTTCGTCACACCCCTCGACCTCGCCACGAATGTTCGGCTCTAGGGTTAAATGCGAGTCCATTTCTTGACAGTGCTGGCCATCCGCCTCTGGTTACACAGATTGGTCCTCGGCTCGTCATAGGGAAAAGAAGCTGAACGAACTGGTCGTCATCCGATACGCGGAGCAGAGCAGGGTAGGGAGGCTCGCCGTATCGTTGCCTTGGGCTCGCTCAGTTGTTCGGAAATAGAAGATGCCACCGTCTTCGACAGGTGACTCGCCCTTGTCCGCTGGAGCGGCAAGCTCTTCGGGGAGGCCATTTCCCTTACCTTCGAGGGATACTTTCTCAATCGACGTATCATCACCCCAATTGAATGCCATCAACGGCTCGTCGGTGGTCAAATCACCAACAGGCATCAAACCTCAGCGTAACCCGAGTTTCAGTCGTGAAGGTATTCTGGGCTCAGCGCAGAAGGCACGAAACTTATCACAAGCAACTGAGCAATCGGGTTCTGTCACCGTTGGAACCAATGGATTACAAAAATCACCGAGTGACGAAGGGTCAATAAACCCACTAAAACGGCGCAACACGGATGCCACTGTCGACTATCCTCGCAGAAGGGCAACGATCGCGGTAGGATCCTCAAAAACATGGCGATTCGTGTGTTTACGCGTGACTGACTCCTGTATAGTGTGAAGTATGTCGCTCTCGCAAGTCGCGGTGCGACGGTACAAAACCGAAATGCAAGCTCTGTACAGAGCTCGGTGCGGAGTGTATCTATCGCGAGCCCGGCATCAAACTTGATGCCGGCGATAAACTAATTTTAGAGAGGTTGAATCGTATAGAGAGCCTTCTTCAGATCAGTTTGGTGAACAACCACCCGAACGCGATGCAGATTTCCCACGACTCTCCGCCTATGAGTAACGGTACGGCTCTCAGCGGCGATAATGTCATCATTCCTAACTCGGCGGGCAACTTTGTATCTATCATCCCGAGTGGAGGATTGGGGACTTGGACGAGCCACACACCCGGAACGAACATTTCCACGATGCCCAAGGTTCACACGAGCGCAGCCCTTCATCTGTTACAATGGCCCTTGATACGGGATCTGGTCCAGCGGCCCTACGATCCCCAAATTATTCTGCAGTTGGAATTAGCAAGAGAGCCTCTCCATTCTCTAGCGAAGACCCCCTGCGTCGACCTATCGAACACGAATGCTTATATCGAAGCATACTTCGAGAGGGTCAATGTCTGGTACGCTTGTGTCAACCCTTACACATGGAGAAGCCACTATCGCACGGCTTTGTCTACGGGTTTCCGCGAAGGTCCTGAAAGCTGCATTGTTCTACTGGTTCTCGCTCTCGGACAGGCCAGCTTGCGCGGCAGCATCTCTAGAGTTGTGCCGCAAGAGGATCCGCCTGGCCTACAGTATTTCACAGCTGCATGGTCACTCCTACCTGGTATGATGACCGCTAATAGTGTCTTGGCTGCCCAATGCCATCTTCTCGCCGCGGCCTATCTGTTTTATTTAGTACGACCGCTGGAAGCCTGGAACCTGCTATGCACGACGAGCAGCAAATTGCAACTACTGTTAATGGCACCGACACGTGTACCCGACGATCAGAGGGAATTGCTAGAAAGAATTTATTGGAATGCTCTGCTCTTTGAGAGCGATCTGCTAGCTGAACTGGATCTTCCACACTCGGGTGTTGTTCAGTTTGAGGAGAACGTTGGTCTACCAGGCGGGTTCCAGGGAGAAGAATCAGAGGCTGTTGGTCGGGACGACTTGTGGTATTTTCTCGCCGAGATTGCTCTTAGGAGACTTCTCAACCGAGTCAGCCAACTCATTTATTCTAAAGATTCTATGGCTTCCACGACAAGTCTCGAGCCAGTTGTCGCAGAGCTCGACTTCCAACTGACCCAATGGTACGAGAGTCTACCACTACCCTTACAATTCCCTTTCACCCGGACAACTCTGCCCGATCCTGTCCAAACAGTGTTGCGGTTACGATTCCTGGCTTGCCGCACTATCATCTACCGTCCGTATATTCTGGCGGTCTTAGACAACGAACAAGCCATCCTAGACCCCTCGGTCCGAGAAAGTTGTCACAAGTGCCTTGAGGCCTCTATCCGGCAGTTAGAGCATATATCTGCACAGTAAGTTATCTTACCATATATCGCCAACCTTGGACCTATCCTTAGCCTTGAGCTCCATGTTCCCTGATTTCTCAATTTCCCCCCAATCTAACTGTTTATCCGCAGTCATGCCGGACACATGCCGTATCTTTGGCAAGGCGCGCTTTCTATCGTATCCCAGACACTGTTGATCATGGGGGCTACTATGTCACCCTCGTTATCAAGTATCCTTTTAACGTTAGTACCGCATCGGGAGGCTCTGGATCAAATCATCAACGACGTAATCATGGATATCGAGAGGATGGCAGTCTTGGCACCCAGCCTCAGCTTAGCCGCTGAAATCATCAAAGAGGCCGAGGTACGCCGACGCACGTTTCTAAACAGCTGATGAGCTTATTGAGCTCAATACGACCTTTCATCAAACTCGCCACCTACCACAAGTTATTGCCTCCGCCGGTCCGTGAAATGTGGATCGGCCGATTGCCTGCAGCCGTCGCATACCTGGATCCTCGTTGTCAAGCATGGCTGGTACTCACTTACACGGGCAACCCATCGTGAGGTGGTGTCAACCCATGTGCTCGGCACCGTTTAATTCCTAGCTTGTCTGTCTTGGATGGCCTGCAGGCGACTGCACCATTACCCATGGACAACCTCGGAGCATCCGGGGATTCTTCTTTCAAGCGAAGACTTCGCCCAGATAGATGTATCTGCGGTGCGGCGCTCAATCTCGTGGATGACACGCACGGGTCTCTTTGCCGCCCCAACGCCTCCTCAGCCTTACCACATTCACGTTAGCATGCAGTCTGCATTCCATGTCAACTTTAGCAATCGCGTTGGATACCTTCGGCCGCTCCGTTCTTACATGCGACTACGGCCAAGGACAGAAGCACATTCCGGGCGTCTAGCAGCCTTTGCGCCAGGGACACGTCCTTGGGTTGCACTAGAGCTATCAGAGTCGCAGCTCTAGGAGCAGGTGACGACGTGTGGTTGGGCGGGGAAAACTCGTGGGTGAAGGCAACGGTTAGGCTATACGGCCCGAGCAGCCGTCAACTCCGCCAATCTCTTGTGTATTGCCAAATCAGGCAGGATTGAAACCTCAGAACCAAGCACTGGAACACGCTTCCCCAGCTTTTCCCCAGACTATTTCAGGAACCAGGCGTTCAGTCACCAACATTGCATATGCGCTACGTCACGCGCGCCACGGAGTTCACTCGGTCAAATTGTTGATTGCACTAATCTTTGCTATATTGCTTACACACATTCATTATCCCCTCTGACGACGACTATGAACCCCGGACGCATGAAGGATCATTAGACATCGACTTGGCCCGGACATAAGGAAAATAATCACTGCAACTAATGACAAGGCTAGCTGGCTAGCTGGTTCTGGTTGTAATCTTTGGGACCCCCGACTGGCTTCACTGCCAACCAGCGTTGTGTTTTCAAGCTTTCGCATCCTACTTCGTCATCATTGTCATCTGTTTCCTTTTACAACCTACGATGCTTTCATGTGGTGATATCATATATACCCAAAGGTGGCAACATCTATTTCCTATTATCGGTGCTAGGCGATGGTGTGGGCTGCATCTGTTGTTTTGTGTGTGCCTGAAAATCTTAGCCTATCTAGTATTCAACAAGGCGGGTGAGAGATGTAGCGCATTTCAATCAAAATCACAATTCGACCTCAAAAATTCTTCTGTAGAGATATACGTATAAATAGCAGCTTGAGGCAAAACTCGGAGTGCCTGTGGCCTCATGTCAGGTTCTCTGCAAGATCGCAATCACAACAGCTACAATATGGTATCTAAAATAATTGTTCTTCAGAATGTGTGCAGGCTACCTCACGGAGAGCCCAAAGGGTAGATTTAGTTAGATTAGCCACACAGAAGATTTATGGCGAGACTTGGGATTACTACATTGTGACACTAGAAGGTTTGCCCTCTTTGACCACAAAGCTCAAGTATCCAATCTTAGTCATTTAGCGCCTTGTGATACATCTACATGCATATCGACGATATGACTCAAGATCTCCCTTTGTGCCCGGGATTTGGACATCACATCAGACGAAAGATAAGGCGCATAGGATGGGCTGCTCCACCCAGCCTCCGCTACGAAGTGCGCTCCAACACTGGCGGCAAGGGGCGGCTGAGGGAAATATTCCATGAATCAGAGGTCCACTTCGTCTCCGACTTCCAAAAGAATAACATTATCCCGACACCGCGAAGGATGAGCTGTGTATGATCATGAGATTAGATTACTGACAATGTGGTGTCTCATATCCCTCGCGCAATGAGCTGAACGCCGAATTAAGATGTAACAGATGAAAAAAATGAGGGTCATTGTCAATGCGAAAGTTCCCTACAATGCGTCGTGGTCCGAGACGAATCAATCCCTCGTCTATGATACTCAAGTAAAGGCTAGA
Source organism: Xylaria sp. MSU_SB201401 (assembly GCA_002288965.1). Lineage (NCBI taxonomy): Eukaryota > Fungi > Ascomycota > Sordariomycetes > Xylariales > Xylariaceae > Xylaria > Xylaria sp. MSU_SB201401. The sequence continues at coordinate 12,935 of NPFG01000216.1, read as the reverse complement.
TGAGTTTACCCCTGTTCACCCCGCGTTTTCGCTTCAAGGACAGGTAGTGTGCCACACCTAACTTGGCTGCACAACATCCCATCCCTACCAGTCTCAACATGTAGTGTAGCATATGTTACAGCCTACAGTAGCATCGCTCCAGTTCCTCCTTGGCACCTACAAGTGTAGAGAGACCACGGCCAACCGAGGATTCAAGATCCACTCGTCAATTGCCTGGTGCCTGAAACAGCCGGGAACAAAAGCCGAGGTCCACGAATGGCTTGGTGTCCTATTTCCCAGCTCTGTATTTTCTCTAATGGCAGTGTACGTGTACATGTATGTATGTAGGTAGAGTGATTTTCATTCTCGCCAATCTAGCATCGCTTAGCTACCTATTTTTGCTAGTCTAAGCGTCTTAATTCGGAATAAGAACTTTGCTTCTCATCCTAACTTGGTAACAAAGCGTTTCCTAGTTCGGCGTATATACCCACGAAGCTGGGCTCAAATTATGTACAATGAACAGCCCCGTCTCATACACGGTATTGGACCATTCGAAGGCGAGGGAGCATTTCTATCATGGTCAATGAATGTGGACGACATCGACAATATCAACATTGTATAGCACGGCACACGCAATATTGACAGCGACACAAAAACCTACGATCTTCAATGAAAACGTCGATAAATGCATGCTGGGGCTAGGCCCTCTGTTTCTATTTTTTGCCCACTGGTCCAACTAGGCACTACGGTGCGTTGTTAACCTGCGAAGTAACAGAATTTACGTAAGTTTGGTTATACAATGTCCGATATAGGCTTGCCAACTTCGACATTACCTACACATACACATGTATCAAGACGGAAGATAAGGTGGACTGACGAACAGCAAAGATGCCGCTGCACCTAGTCATTGCCGTATCCATGATGAACAAGTGCCTAAATGAGTACCTAGCTTTAGCCAACTGGGCTTCTTGACTCCATTCCTGTCATCTCCTTCCCGGTGTGCATAAATGGGTATTACCGAGGATACTCCTCAGGTTACTTATGTAACCTGACGGATTGTGTCCTACTATATGATGCACGCACATAGCTCCGAAATACCGTCTAACATACCGCAATCCGTATATATGTACCGATAAACCTAGGAAACTCCCACTCTATTGCGCTGATATAATACACTAATCAAATCTGCACTCGATGCGCATATAACTCACAGATTGTGTAGACATCGACATATGCTACGCCACATGAGGATGTATGTATGCAGCTATATAAAGCACCCCCCACCTCTAGACAACCAAAGTACTGGGAGGTGTGTATAATTCAAGCACTATAACCCTAAAGATCAAGCAGCAAACAATAGACCGGTACTCTCTGTAACCGAGGTTCATACAAACAACATACATGATAGACCATTCCAGCGGAACGTCATAATCCCGACGTCTCTTCTTAGGGGGGTTTTCCGATACCATCGCCTCTTCGTAATACTATACGAAGAATCAACGCCTGAAAACAAGACATATCCCCAACTGCTGACTGGGGTAGTGGCGGGTGACGAGCAAGAAGGATATCAAGCCGGTTGAACAGCAGCCGGAACCGGTGGTATCGCCGGTAAAAGGAAATCCGCATCAAAGGTAGGATGAAACAAGCCCGCGATAGTATAGCAAGATATCAGCAATCTTATAGTTCGTGGAAATTTGTTTGTCCTACGAAACATTGCGACACCTACGACTTTCCATGTTATCTGGGAGCCTATCGAGACCTATCCGCCACACTACCTTCCTTAAACGTATGTGGATAATAGGTAGGCTAGTTGTATTAATCCGCCTTTACTCATCTTTTAGACAGATGCGAAACTCAGCTTTCAATAATGAGATAAATAAGTTCACTCAACAAGAAGGCACGGATAGGCTCTTTATCTGCGCAAGGGAGGTCTTCTCACCTCCCTCACGAAATAGATTGGATCGAATTTGTACGCATAAATTTACTATTGCGGCCTTAAACCGTTTCGTACTCAAGCAGATAATTTAATAGGCCTTTGCTATACAAGATCACATCCGCCAGAACCTTTCTCTTTTGTGTATGAATCACGTCCCCGTCATTGGGCTTCATTAGGCGTACATTTTCTATTCGTTATAAAGATCTATTTTATCCCCCGTATATGTAACCGAGCTTCGATATTCCTAGTAATGACACAGGATATCATGCCCGATTCCTCGCTGTATTTTGTAAACATGATGAGAGTATTTCACGTCCAGCATATGATATGTCTTGGCAAAAAAGGGGACATAAATCGAGCCTAGATCACCCCCCGAGTAACTTGATTGGAACTACTGGCCCTAAAATAATATCTCGAATACCAACACCATTGTACGAAACATCAAGGATCCAAGGCGGCAATGGGATCCTCAACACTACCATGCGAATGGGCTGCAAAAGCCTCTTAGTCTTTGAAGCATCGATCAACCCAAGCGGCTATGACAACAATCCATCCGATCAGCAAACCCTCGCAGCAGTAAAACAGGGATAGTTTACATCGCTGAATTCCGTCACTATTTCTTGAGTAACTGTCCCATCTCATCTCATCTGGACCTAAGAAGCGAACGATTCGTCATCCTTTTGAGCAGACAATAGCTTGTGTATTGCCTCTTTCTCTTGTCTTGTATCGTCCTAGAATGCGGGTGTGTATCGGCTTCAACAGAAAAGAAAGAAAAGAAAAAGGGAAAATGAGACTATCCCGTATTGACACCGGAAGAGAGAGCGACCTTTGCTGTTGGTTTTCTTCCGGGCTTGGGGATTATTCGGGGGGCAAAGGCGAGCTAGAAGAGGCACCAAGACATAACATAGAAACATTCCCATGGAAGTTGTCTGCGGAACGAGTTGCGGTTGGAGATTGGGAATAGCAACTGAATATACTACCACCACCTAGATACCTGCTCGCTCGCAAGTTCACTCCCACCGTATGGAATGACTCGCTATCAAAGCGTGTTCTAGCATAGTAGGTACTTTCATGCACAGCCTTAAGCGCAGAACCAAATTAAACAGCTTAATTTCTCTACGGACGGGTATTCCCTTATTAATCAAATGACAGTCAATCCCGGTTTCTTCAGTGAGACTAGGCAGGGGTTTGTCGTTTCCGCGCCCGCAAGGAGCCCCCGTGATCATGAGATTTAAAGAGGGCTTCCAGCTACACAACTTCGTCAATACCGAATGTAACTGCTACCATTCGGGAAACTCATGATGGATACAGTATCAGTGAACCATGTCTTATGCAGCTGCGAAATTGATTGACCTAGATCGAAGCCCAATAGCCACGAGTCTCCCAGTAAGGGATATCAACACGAGCTAAGGGGGGAAAATAATTAGTCTCAAGGATTTTGTCATGTGGTTATGAGAACCAGTGGCTCCATGGCCTGTTCATACGTACGGTACTCCAACCCGTGACACCCAGCCCTCATTATGCCCCTTCACTAGATTCGGCTGCGGGTTCCTCAGCAACTATTTCCCATTGCACGGGGTTTTTATGATCACGGCCCCAATCGAACCCGTATCTATCCCAACCATACGGAACTCCAGGGTCCTCAACTGCCTCGATTTTGAGTTCCGTATGCCCATGTTCATCACTGATATGAGCATGGTCAATATAACCGTGCAGGAGACCGACACTCTGCAGTCTCTCGAGGAGGTACACTATTCCGGTCGTCGTAGAACCTGCGCTCGGTTCATCAGAGTTACTATCCAATTTGAAGGCAGTGTGAACCTCTAATTTCTTCAACTTCAGGGGATGCTGCAGCGGACGACTCCGGCTGAGAATCGGTCCGTTGTGAAGCAAGAGATTGAGTGTCTGATAGAGCTGTCTGACAATTGGCATGGGGCCGCCATTATCCCAGTTTGAATAATTTAATTTGGGTTCAAAGAGGATATTAACCAAGACAGTATGGACGTTGGATGGTGAGCAAGGGATTTTGTGCCAGGTAAGTGATTTTAGAACGCCGCTAATGCTCCCACGTATATCCATACTGTATGTACGATTATGTTCATCTCTCAGGACGACTGGCGAGCTCATATAAGCGCCTAGTTCGGCGTTGATAGATTTGCAAGTGAGAAGAAGGTTAACCCAAGGTAAGATTAGGGTCGTATTGGGACGTCGGTACATTACGACTGAAAAGCCGCTTTCTCTATCCCAGCCATCCCCATATCTGGTGACAGCCTCGTAGTCAAGATCATAGCGTATCACATCGTCATATACTAACAATGAGGATTAGCATCCATTTAAATTGGGGGCACGGTCTGAATGTATAAAGGCTAGATATACTAGACTGCTGGCTAGTTCATCAAGTCCCATGTTGCCGAGATGCGAAGGGAAATTGACCTTACTGTACTGTCGGGTTTCGCGCGGAATCCCCAAAAAGCTAGCTTCTCTATCCATTGCGCGATTTGGGTGAGATAGAAGCAAACCCGCCAGGTGGTTCGCAGGCAATGCAATGCGTTTTCAGGGTCGTTCAAGGGACATTCATATATGACTTGGTCGGCGTGAGCTATAGAGCCATCTTCAAAATCATCTCTAGAGGTAGGTTGTTGCCTTCTTCTCTGCTTCGGGCAGCGAGGCGCGGGACCCTGGTACAACAGCGCGCAAATTCGTTTAACCAATAACCATGCATAAGCCGGTCGCGCTTATAGGCATGGTTGTGGTGAGACAAGTTCCAGGTTAGGTACAAGAAGGGGGATTGCCGGAACGTCGAAACTTGCTTTCAATCCTCCAAATGGCCGACATGATTTCTCAAACCGCAATTGGTGCCTCATCCTAATCTGTGTGAATACTTAGAAATAAGAATAAGCATTTCAGAAATATTTCATCTAGGCATCTAAGGTTCAACCCATTTTGCATTAAAGTTAAATTTAAGAGCTGGACTTCCGAAAAGAAACACTTGATAAAAAAGGCTTTAAAGAGTGCAAATCGAAAGAATATATTAGGCATAGGTAGATGTTTCCGTTTCCAGGCTGTTAATTACCACACACCACTAGACAGAACGGGATACATAACTTGTCATCATAAGGCAACTGGCCTGACTGTCACACTTCATGTGTTTCACACACGACCACGCACTTTACAACAATCTTATCCTCTATCTTTATTAGATAATCAGTACACACGACACTCACAATATCTAGTTGTTGTTCTTATGGGGTAGTCAGCTGTGTATATGTCCTTTCTAGTCCAACGGTTCCATCAAGTCATAGGATACGAGTCTCTGATGAAGACGTGGCGTGCTTCTAAAGGGTCAGCTCTTTAAGCATTGTCCAGACTCTGCTACTTACCTACTATACATTGTGTATTGCAGGGAAATACATGACTTTTTATATGGAATAAAATACTAATAAACGGCCGCGTGAGGCTCATTTAGAAAATGTGGTTTTAATTATTGTAGGTCCCCCATAGTTGCTCGATTCATAAGGTTCATCCACCCAAGGAACATAATCTCATCTTGATTTACCGTATCTTGATCAAGGATGTCATCACCATAAATATCAAAGATGAATTCAGCAGCCTTCCCCAAGCCAGAGTGGACAGGTCTTTCCTCGGCGTCAAGTTGAGATCGTAACTCTCACGACAAGACAACCATTGTCGCGGGAATACAGCTCGAAGAGAACGACCTAACAATCCTCCGAGTCCTGAGTGCAAGTGACACCAGCGACGCATATAAATAGAAATAGGGGCAATCTAGCGAGCTAGCCGGCTGGGCCGCGTTCGGGGAAATATCATTGAGTTATTATATGTCTCTCGCATTCAGAGTTCCAAAACAAACATTGCTATTTCGCTTGCGAGATGACCAACGGGGGTCTGTAGACTAACTACCTTAAAACAAAACAACTTTTACAGACTCAAATCACTCGTTCATGTTCTCTTTAGTATTGCTTTTTTTTTTTTTTTTTTTGGTATAACGATCATATAGCACTAATATTTTGGCTGACTGGTCAAGTAAGTATTTGGTAATCGTGCCGAGAACCAGCTTTCTCTTCAAATCAACCAGGACACCATTTGCATCAAGCACCAGGTTGTTCCATGAATCTATCAATACCTCTGCAGAAAGGTTCGCAAGTGATAAAAGTCAACATCCCAATGATTGCTTCTTCAGATGTAAATACCTTAAGATGTGCGAGAAATTCGCATCACCCCACGATAACCCGTAGAGTCCCAAATGATAGATAGGTAGCAATTCGGCCAATTACGCGTACTGTCTCGTCCATTTCCAGATCTGCCCTGCAAGAGATCGGTGGCTGATCTACTCCCCGACCTTCTTTACGCAGATAGGTACTTGCTCAGGCACGTAGTCAGTCGTGCCTCCCATATTTAGCAACCACACCTCGCCTGGGTGCTTCGCGTCTCCGCGGTACATAAAGTTGAGCGGGAACCCGATATCGAAGGGGACGGCGGATTCAATCTCCTTGATGTCGTCCTCCGACAGGGATAGGCTTAGGGCCTCAATATTCGCTTTGAGATGATCCAGTGTTCTCCCACCGACAATAGGGAAAACGTGGGGCGTCTTATGCATGACGTAGGCCTGGGCGACGCTAGTGATAATCGTGTCCTTCCGCTTTGCCACTGATTCGAGGGCCTTGCTGACCCTGATTTCAATTTCCGACGGAGGGTAAGAGCGTCCTTCATTCTTCTTGCGCTGTTCTTCTGTCTTGAACTTACCACCACCGAGGGCTCCCCACGGCGCCAGTCCCATGCCCTCACTCTTGGCCATCGGGATGATGTCCCGCTCAAAATCGCGGGAAGCAGCCGACCAGCGTCCTTGGTAAACGCAAAACTGACGGAGACCGTGGTTTCGGGCATATTCGTTGGCCTTGGAGACGATCCAAGCCGGCGTATCACTGACGCCCAAGTAAAGAACCTTGCCGGAGATCACAAGCTGGTTCAGGGACTGCATAATCTCTGGAATGGAGGTGCTGAAGTCCCACCAGTGCACATATAGCTAATATATAATGTCAGCATTGTTATTATCGCATAAGCGTACAGGGAGGGAACAAACCAAGTCGATGTAGTCTGTCTGAAGCTTCTCTAGGGATCGCTTGACGGATGTGTGCATGCTCTTAGTTCCGTTTCCTTGAAAGTTGATCCCAATCTCTTCGGGATGGTTGGCTCGGAAGTTGGTTGAGTATTTGGTTGCAATGACTATGATGTTCATTAATGGATTAGTCTAACACTTGTAGACTAAGATCGTATTGAGCGGCCCAAGTCTTTTTCGTATTTTTTTTGCTCGATGATAGATTATAAACCCAATACAGACCATAGCATGAAACATCTAGCATTGATGAAAAGAGTAGAATCACTTGAAGAGGGTATCAATCAACTAGGGACACCTACCCATCTGGTCACGGACACCACGTCTCTTCATCCACTCTCCGATCCAGGTCTCGGACTCTTCGAACTGGTAGTTGTTGGAAGTGTCGATGAAGTTACCGCCTTGGTCGTAGAAAAAGTCAAGAATCTCGTTGACAGTGTCTTTATCGCAGGCACCCATACTCTGCTTCCAAGCATCTCCGAAGTTCATAGAACCGAGACAAAGCGGGCTCACACGAACTGATGCGGTAGGTGACAACATACGGTAGCGAGCTAGAGCGCTCTTTGGAGCCGGTGCGGTTGGAAGGAAAGACATGGCGAGGAGCTATTTAGAGGGCAGGGTTCAATCACAAATCTAATGAGTAAAGTAAATGATTTTGTCGACGATGAGGTCTTCACTACACAGGAAGCCTTGGTTATTCAATTCGAGGATGTAGACGAAAACAAAGAGGCGAGGGCAGACTGAGAAAGTCGATATAGACGGCAGAGAGATAGATATATGATGGGTATGATGCTCCCGCCACATGCCTAGGCCCGTGCCTAGGCCCTACTTTAACTTTTAAGGTTGATAAGCAAGCGACTGGAATTCGGCGTTAAGGTGGTAGGGCGGCAGACTATTGATTCGGGGGGATAGACGGCGCTGCAGTAGCAGAAGAGCATGATCTCATTATCTCATTCACCCATCTCCCCCAAAGCGTGATCGACTTGGGCCTAAGTCCCTTAAGTCCGCCGCCACCGTGCGCTTTGTAAGGTGGGAAGGAGAGGGGTCTCTCCGCTTAATGCACGTGCTCTGGCCTGCTTTGGCTCCTGCTTGCCTGAATAAAAAGAGAGTCGTTGTTGCCATATTCGTTTATGGTTTTGCTTCGCATTACGGCAGCTATGCGAAAATGAGAAAGTGCAGTAAGACATCTCAACTATCGAACTAGGAAAGCCCGGACAACTGGTCGAGCGAGTAGTCACGCATCCGGTAGTTGCGAACACCCGGCTCCGCAATAAAGCGGAAGGATTCCAGGTAGCTATGACGGACAGGTTGTCGGGCCAGGACGGTAGGAATAGCATACTCTCTAATGGAATCAAATGATTTGTAAATCAATAATATTACACGACCTGGAGCCTCCGTGGACATGTCCCCATAAGTCCGCTTCCTCCGCCACGTCCCGCCCATTTCCCCTCCCTTACATAAAGTGAAGAAAATACATGAGACACACTATCACAGAACGACTCTAACAAAAGCATCATCGTCGGCGCCAGGTGAATACAGCGGAAAAACTTAATATACCGTAGTAGCCACTGATTGGTGCACGAGGGGTTGCTCAGAGCGTCCCGGATCTCGCTCTTTGATCCAGTGGTTCTTCAAAACGTATGAAAATATGGATATAGATAACAATAGCCTTCGCTTCAGATGAGTTTCGCATTTTCATTCCCCCACCCTTAAAAAAACAGCATCTTTGTTGTTTCCTCACTAAAATACTTGTTTGGGCGATCAACAGCGAGCGCCAAACACTACTATAACCTTCCAAAGGCTAAGGCTAGCACGTAGGACTCGGACTCCGTTCGTAAGTATCTACACTACGATAGCAACACACATACTGCGGAATCCGCAAATGATAATATAGGTGTGTACTATACACTGAGGTGGCACCACGAAACTAGACTACATGATAAAAGCCTCGCCGCATGAAGACGGATGTCTGCCTTCACTCACTCACTCATTTACTCTGTCGCTCGCAACATGGGCCACGAACCACAAGAACATGGCGATTATCAAGATATGGGTTAGGTTGAAGGTACAGATAACAAGGACTTGGTCATATCAGGGGTTCAAATTGTTCACACATTACAACAATCTTCTATAGCTATAGCTACCACAATCCTCGAAGGTCCAATTGGACCATCCCTCTTCCCCTCCACCGTCCCGCAGACGTGACTCCATACACAATCGCAACGACGTTTCCTAAGCTTCCCTTCCGGCTCTGCTAACACGGTACACCTCAAACAAGCAAGCGCCAAAATAATCCCTTTTCGATACAATCGAGAGAGATATGTGCAATACGAGGACTTACACCGAAGGTATAAATATCTCGGCTCGCACATGCGAAATAGAAACAGAAACAGGAACAGGAACAGAAAAAGAACAACGTGTAGGTGTTCAGCACCCGACAAGAAACATACAGTCGATAAAGTGCATCAATGCATCAAATCGCCCTCCTCAATCCATATTGCCTGAAAAGTTGACTTCTTGGCTACAGAGTTGATCAACCAGCCGGCCAGTCGCCAGTTAATAACTTAGTCGGTCACGATAATTAAATCATATCGTAAGCAAATAATGCATGTATATATTATGTTAATACATGACCGAGTGACCGAGCGAGCAAGCGAGTAACTGACCAAGCGAGGACACGAGTCTTCATATTCCACCCCATGACCGGATCTAGCGACGGTGCCTAGCTCGAGATATAACCAGACGGACCCATTACCGTTTATACCTGATCTATGTAGGTAGGTCGCAGGCAAGACTGTCGGAGTCCGATCTTCTCTTTTTCCCCGCCCTCGATCAACGACGAAGAGGGTGAAGAGAGAGAGATGTTAGTAGACCATCCGATTGACCGAGGGTAAGTTTGAATTGCGACGACGGTTTGTACATATGGCGATAAATGCTCCCTTGCTACATAGAGGACTTTGTAGCAGACGACAATATATCGGACATATCCATATACAACTCATCGGCCACGACCATGGCGCCTATAATTAATTTGAAATATGGTATAGCAACCAGTGTTATATGCATTACCAAGCTTAAGGTTCATTCATCAAGCGTGATAGCTACTTCACATTGACTAGATGCCCCATCCATACACCTAGTTCCAGAAGGTTGAATGTTCTGAGTTGGACTTGGTATTAAACTGGATGCCATGAATCCCTCGAAACGTGGCGCCCATTAGACAGGGGAGCAAGATTGCATCCTCTTTTTGGTGGTATACATAGAACTCATTTTTCGGTGTTCTTTAAAGCCCGCTCCATCACCCCTTCCCTTTGCCTTTCCCGGCTGGGAAAAAAGAAAAAAAAAAAAAAAAAAACTACCCATCCTTGCATATAGCTCAAAGCTCCAATAAGGCATTATCCCATCACCGCCGAGGTATCGTTTGACATGAAAGCTTTCGCTATACGTTGAATTGAATCCACACCCACCATTTCACATAAGACACCATTGCTCCGAATGGGAAGGGAAAAGATAAAAGGACACTTTGCGCCGCATGCATTGTATCGAGAAAATGATAAATAGTATGAGAGGGGTAAAAGGGGTATTGCTTTTTTTATTGTCCAGATTGGCGCCGTGAGCTTATCGAAAAGACCCAAGAAAATGGATGGATGCAAGATGATATCATATTGCAACATCTCCAAGAAAAAAAATGGCACCAGCGGAAGGCCGGTGCCAGCCTTCATTGTCATAATCGCTCAGCATGCATTGTGATAAGTCGTAAGAATCCTCGACGAAATGTGTCGTAAAACATAATGAAGAATAAGATAATAGCTAAAGATAGGTAACGTCTTAATAGGCCATGCCGTATCCCAGCTGAAGTAGTGAAGAGCCAAGGTGCGAGTAAATCAGGCCGTAGTTTCAGATCTGTGTCGAGAAAACAGTTTTCGCAACCCTATCGTAGAACGAGCGGACTTCGGGTAAGAAGGGCTCTCGGAACCGGCCCTGTTCGCGATCTCCGGAGGAAGGGGTGATTTAGGCAAAGGAGGTGAAGGTATAGCGGGTAGATCTTTTTGCGGTAATGGCGGTGGCACAAGTTTCTTCTTCATCCGCTCCGGAGTTATCGTGGGCGTTCTCATCGAGAAACCGGCAAGTTCTGGTATTCGATATTCAAAGCCTCCTTCGATAACAGATGGGTTCGTGGCAGTAGTTGCTTCAGTTGACTGTGTCGATTGTGACTGCCTTAGCCATGTCCGGTCTTGACTTCTGGAGCTGCTTCCTTCACATTCTTCCTCATATTCCACCTCTTGTTCTTCCTCCTCCTCCTCTTCCAGTAATTCATCGTCATCGTAACCGCTCGGATTTTCCCGGTCTTCGTCGCCACAAACTACAACATACCATCTGATGCTCTCGCCGCGTTGTAGCTGATCCCGTAGCTTTTCTAACCACCCTGCCTTTTTGCTGCTTGAACCAAACACCTTCCTCCCGTACTCGTCGCTCGATCCATGCATAGCCCTATTCGGCTCTCTTTTCATACGCGCCTCGTAGCGAAACATTTCATCTGCAATGGAAACCGAGGTGTTCACACGTATGACATGGTCTGCCACATAGGCCCAAGGCGCACTGGCCATAGACTCGTCCTTGGGATCAAATTCTTCCAATAACCTTATAAGCGGCGGGTTGTCGAAGTAATCGGAATTTTTGGTAGCAAGCGAAGATGGCGACAGTAGTGGAAGAGGTGGGAATGTAATGGTATCGTCGCGCCCGCTTGTTCTCGGGCGGCTCAGCGACTTGTTACTCTGTCGGGATGCGCTTCTGCTTCGGGAGGCTGTGCCATTGCCATTAGAATATCGCGGGTCCTCCGAGCCGTGGTATTCAGAAGAGCTGGTGCGTGAGACGTAAGAGGAGTCATTGGACGGCGCGTGATGATGTTTTCGATAAGCTGGCGATGGTGCATGCTGTGACGGAGGTCGAGGAGGGTTTGAGGACGGGAGGAAATTGTATAAGCTATGGAAGTGCTCTATAATGGCGGCCTCGCTTCTCGGAGCCACAAGCCATTCCGTGACTCCATCTTCGATATCGTGTTTGGCGATGTAGTAACGAATGGTCTTCCGATGCCAGCGGAAGCCGTGGCATAGATATGTTGGCATTCTGCAGTCTGCAGAAGAGCCGTTTGTGTCGGCTCGAGACTTAGCCGATGCGGCGTAGGTGGTGTCGAACCGAACCTGAAGAACGAATAACTGCGTCACTCGAGCAGCTCCTACGAGTGAACGGCCGATTGCGTCGCAGGCGGAGGATGCACCTCATCAGACGCAAGTAATTCGAATTCCGAATAAGCCAACCCCAGGATTAGTCAACGTAGTGTAATGTCGCTGCGCAACTACGTCGACGGATAAGTAAGCGAATGTATGGTGATATTTCGCAGAAAGAGGCTTGAAGAGGAGTACCTGGCCATGCTTCTGGGAATACGATGTAGATGCAGGGAGAAACATGAGGTAGGTGGAGAAAAAAGGTCGAATTCGCCAGATGAATGGATGGAACGAGACAAAACGGGCAAGGGAATGGGGGCCCAACCTCAAGCCGCCGAAGGAAGCCAGGGAAGACTGAAGATGGGGGAGCTGGGGGGCCCGGGCCATTAGCAGCAACCGGATCGATACGGTACGTGTGGGAACACGACAGGGGGATTTTTTCGGTCTCGTCAGACCGTTCTAGGTTGCACTAATGACCGATCTGTTTGCGTTATGGCCGTTAGCCAAAGTCGGCCCACCTGCGTTGGCCGTAGATGTAGCCTGGGGTGGCCGTAACTTTACCTAATTAGGTAATAACCCACCTACGCCACTTACGCCACTTTAGTATCCGTGCTTCTACTACAAGTAAATACCTACTTATAGGAGCCTCGTGAGCCCCGAAGGG
>NPFG01000215.1:0-63498 GCA_002288965.1 Xylaria sp. MSU_SB201401 | reverse complement strand
ACACACACACACCACACCACATCCACCCCCCAGCCGCCCTCCTTGTCCTGTGGTGCCCGCATCTCAGCCTTCCTTATCTTTTCGTCCAACTTACCCTATAGATCAGTTCAATTGAGGTTCTCTTTCAACCTTATAATTGTGACTGTCTACTATCACCCATACTCGTACGTACGCTCTATTGCACCGTGTGAAGGGTCATATTCAAGCAATCATCCTATCTCACTTTTCTATGAGTAGCAGAATCATATGATACTAGCTTTACGCGATACTTAAAAGTCGTCCGTCTATCTTCGGCTGCGTGCGCCTGTTAGGTAGAATCTGTGCCGCATTCTTTACAATTGACATTGGTAGGTGACATTTCCATCAGCCGCTTAACTGACATATCTGTTCCCGGTTGAACCTTACAACTGGAAGCTTTTGTTCGAAAGATATAGCTTTGTCTTTCTAACCCTGGCCTGGTAGTTTGGGCTTGACGTCGTCCTGCATGGCGCGATATGACACATCGCCAGTCCCTTGACGTCCAGCTCAGTGCTGCTCTCCTCGATTTTGCTCCCAAATATATGAAGGATCAACTGGAGCATCTGGCCTACGAATGTGACTCGCGCCTCGAGCGTGAGTTCCTTCCACGCCTCCACGCCCTTTTGCGCCAAGTCGACGAGGAGCGGGATGTCTTCGAAAAACAAAAGCAAGATGCCGCCCGCGACCTACGGGACCGCCTCGGCCTGCTCCGCTTCGATGCGGCGGCTGTCGAACAAGCCATCGGCCAGCTCGACGCTATCGCACCCCGCCACCTTGCGCTATTCCCAAGTGCATCATCATTGACATTGCCTGTGATGGCCTCTTCGCTTACCTCTGCCTCTTATTCTGCTTCTCTCTCTGCGCCTAGCACAGCTGCCTCTGTAAATGATGCGTTTGACGACAGTCCTGAAACAGTCTCGGACAGCCAAGCTGCTTCTTCACTTTCACTTAAATCGGCCCCGGATGCATCGAACCAAGAAGCGTCGGACTCCATGACTGAACCGAATCTTACAAATCCGTCGAGTCTTGACTATGCAATCCAATCGTTTATTGCGGCCAAAAGTTCTGCTGATACCTGTAGTCCTAAGCGGACCAAGACTGATCCAAGTACTGAGGACGATCCCCCGTGTAAGCGGCAGAGGACGGCCGATGAGAAGGTATGCGCTGCGATCGAGCTGGTAATAAGCTCCATGCACCTGACGAGTTTTGTAGATGTCTCCCGAACCGGCGAAAGAGCCCAAACCAAAGGATCCGATTGCGTTTCCCAATCTAATGACAGACGGTATGGCCAGAGTTCCCTTCCATTTCTCGTGCAAAGCCTTGAGGTCCCCGATGCGCATCGCAACGACTCATTTGACCTGCGAGTAGCAGCTAACCTTCGCTCTCGGATAGAATGTATATTTCGCCATGCAAGTCTAAAAGGATATTTCGTCATTCGATGCGACTACTGCGAGTCGGGCATCTTTACTAAGCCCCCTCTGAAATACGATCGGGCATTAAAGCATTTTCAGGCCCATAGCACAATATCTGGAGAAACAGAGTTGACCAACGACTCCATCTTCGAAAGATATGCGCGACAAGGTATTGTTTTCAGCCACTTTGCTTTGTAACTTGTTTGAGTTATCTTCGCTCTCCTTTCCTTACTTCGTCTCCTGATGATTACTCGCCTGACGCTTGATAGTGAGTGGAGATGACATGGCCAGCAAGTATTGGATTAGGGAACACGTCGGTGAGACGCCTCATATATGTGAGTGTCAACTTCCATCATTGCGGGTGGGATAGAAGAGTATTGTCACTAAAGCCCAGAGAGTTACCCCTACGACACCCCTCTCCGACAGTTTCTTTCGAGACCGTACGAGCAGCGTATGCGGACACGAAACGGATGATGACTCTTCGCCTGTATTCCCCAAACTGCGAGAATCAATCCGCACCCATCAGCCGACCAACGAGGGAGAGCACGAGAAACCGCGTCGCACACCTAGAAATGTTCTACGACCAGATTACGCAGAAATGGTGGCTCCATATATTCCCGAGCTCGATGTTAAGGTATGCTGACCACTGGCGGACGCATAACAGGACTAATATGAGCATCAGAGAGAACCCAAGCAAGCCAAAATTACTCGATCTACGGCATCAATTAAGCGCAGGTTGACGAAACCTGGCATGAATTCTTTGGACTCTAAGAAGTAGGATAGCCACTCTTACACTTCAAACTTCCATTCGCTCACAGCTTCTAGACCGTTTGGTTACATGTCGGAACCTTGGCCGAGGCGATCAGCTCCACGATGAGAACTCGATATGTCGAAATGGATGCTAAACATCAGCAAAACGGATCGAAGCGGAGAAGAACCTCCATTACATGTTAATTCAAACACACTTGTTCGTAAAAGAAAGAAATGTTGCAGGCATAGGGCCATTGAGAATCAAAGAGCGTTGATTAACAGACAAGGCTAATTATAATAAACAGTCTTTGGTGCATAACACGTGTATCAAATCATAGTGCAACCATGCTTATGACGTCGCCGTATCTCTGGATAGCCGTACTCGAAAATCCTTTGAGTGAATGCGAGGGTAAAATAACTCAGCTCTAGCTGTTTCTTTAGGCTCTATGCGTATCGGCTGGATTAACATAGAACAATCAGAACGAAAAGCCCAAGCGGCTTCCCCGTTCTAGTTCATCCTTCATCTTCATGGGCAGGTAGAGATGTAACTCCAGTCTATAGCACGGAGCATGGCCCCAAATCAAAGTTTCGCTTGTCCTGCCTGGAGAGATAAGAATTCATTCGATGTAAATGGGACGTATTCGTCTCCTTTTCCATTTTCGGAGATCCAAAACAGCAAATCGCCATTCATCTGCGATGGGTCGACTCCTGCTTTCTTCAGGGGTACCTTATCCTGTTTGTTGTTGTGCGTCGCAGAACGGTTGACAAGTTGGCGCAAGAATATGGGCACGGCATATTTAGGCAGATGCGCTCGGGCATGTCTGGACCAGTGTTAATATCCATACTGACTGTCGGACTTACACAAACGAGAATCACGACGGAATAGTGACGTAAGTGAGAGCGTCAGGAGCTACATACCTCAATAACCCGTTATAATCAAATTTCGAAGCGTCCGAGTTGATGTAGACGGCGGCCATACCAGCCTTGCCGTCGTGGCCGGGCAGCGATATCCCGTACACAGTGGCCTCGCTCACCCCGGGGTACCTACCTAAAACCTCGGACACCTCGGCCGTACTCACGTTCTCCCCTTTCCATCGGAAGGTATCCCCCAGCCGATCAAGGAAGAACCAGCGGCCGTCGGCGTCCCGCCGCAAGGCGTCGCCCGTGCGATAATACAAGTCTCCCTTGCGGAAGACGTCGCGCACGAACTTCTTCGCCGTCGCCTCGTCGTTCTTATAATACCCGGGGAACGGGGGCGTGATAGTCGGGGGCTGCCGAACCAAAATCTCGCCACCGGTCTCGTACGGCACGCGCTGCGCGAACCCAGTCTTCGGGTCCCGCACGATGTCCCCTGTTTCAGCGTCCACGGCCACGGGGATTAGGATAGAATGGAACCGCCAGCGGCTGATGAGCCCGTGGTGGCCCACGCTGTGCGCCCGGAAGTCGCCGCGCGCCAGGTTGTCGAGCGGCAGGATCCCCTCGGTCGAGTTGAAGAACTCGTGGATCGTCTCGATCCCGAAACGCTCGCGGAAGGGCACCCAGACGTCCGGGCGCAACCCGTTGCCGTAGATGCCGCGCACGGAATGCTGCTTGTCGAGCGGGGACGGGGGGGCCGCGAGGAGATAGCGGAGCGTCTCGCCCACGTAGACGAACCATGTTGCGCGCGACGCGCGCACGTCGTCCCAGAAGCGCGAGGTGCTGAATTTGGGGGCGAGACAGAGTGTTTGGCCTGTTAGTAGTTGCGTCATCCCGCTGATTCCGCCGGTGCCGTGGTACAGCGGCATGCAGTCGTAGTACCGCTCTGCTCGCCCGTTGTTATTTGTCGGCGTCACGTACGCGAATCCGCATTCCCGCGACGCGCCGTGTAAGAAGCCCGCTGTCGCGGGGACTATGCATGCTTTCGGCAGCCCTGTCGTCCCGCTCGTGTAGAACAGACCGAAAGCCGAAGCGGGGGTTACTGCGGCGCGGAGATCGTCCGGTGGTCGCGTGGTAGGCTGTTTCTCGATCTCGGGTTTCACCTCCGATAATTTCACAATCCGAACCCCTTGCGCCGTGAGATCGGGCTGTACCGCGTCGAGACGCTCTAAAAGCCCGTCTGGTCCATCGGCGAACACGAGCTTCGACCCCGCGATGCCCATACAGTGCAGTAGAGCCTGCTGCGTGAGGTTGTGGTTGATGTGCGCGGGCGCGGCGCCGATGGCCCAGAGACCTATCCACGCGAGCACGAAATCGGGGCTGTTGATCATGAAGAAGGATACGAGGTCGTTGGGCTGGACCCCTTGTGTCAGGAAGAAGTGCGCGTATTGGTTCGCGCGCTGGTATGCTGCGTCCCAGGTGTATGAGCCCCCCGCGCCGCGCCACCAGATGCATTCTTCGCTGGGTTTTGCTTGTACGTGTTTCTCGAAGAAGTAGTATGGTGACAAGCGCTTTTCTTTAACTGTTTGCGGTTTTTAGTAGGGTTGTCTGGGGTGTGTGTGTGCATGCGCGTTGGGAGTGGAAGTGGAAGCAGGAAAGGAAGAGGAGAGAGAACTCGCTGAGTTGTATGTGTAGTGTCCTCGCACTCATGTTATGTGTGTACATACTGGCTTTCTGCAACATCTTGCTTCCTTTACTCCTGGCTCGTATCGTCTTCACATCCTGTCTGATGTGGTATTTGCCGTCGAGGTATGTGAGGCCTGCGGCGGCAGCCGCGACACCAGCCGCTATTCATCATGAATTCTAGGTAAGCTTGCGGCATACAACCGTTTTTCGTTGAGGGTTGGATAATATGTTAAAGAAAATGAAGTTTTGACTGTTTTCTCCTTCACCGCATACTGATGGAGTGAGGGTTCAATCCACTGTTGTGATACCCGAAACGTACCAATTGTCGCCATGTCTTCCTCTACTAATCGCCCCGCCTGTTGTGCGACAGCAAGCGTTGAGTTGCGTTGCGCTGGCTTAGTTCTACGCGATGGCGCCTCTCTAGAAACGAAAACCAATAACGACGCGTCCTCCCAGAAAGCGACCGATTCGAACCAGCAACGGGCAAGATAATCTGCGATGAAGTCAGCTTTTTGCAAATCAACTATCAGCGCAATAGGTTTCAACGTCCTTACAGATTTGCCTATGCTTGATACCACTTTACTCCGGATGATTGGTCCTCTCAGTAGATAAGCAGAAAATGAGCCAAAGCAGTTCTTTTCAGCGGTCTAATACCCAAGTAATTACCTCCTTCGACAGCAGTGATTTAGTAAATAGCCGAGCTATTGTTTCGGCTCGTTCGCTCTCATTGGACCGGCCTAGGCATTGGAGCACGGCAGTTTTCAATTTTACCGAGGTAGTGAGTTCAAGCCGGGGAGGAGGACAGGGGGTTATGGAGGATAGATGAGCCCGGCCAGCAAGCTTACGCATACGCGTGCGCGCAGTTAATGGCACGATTGCTGGCGAATCTATGAAAGAGATGAGAATGCGCATTTTATAAGATTCAATGAATATGCTATGCTCACCATCTCCGTGGATTAAGGCTTTACATTTTCTAGAGTTGCAAGATTCAAAGAGCTGGGGATTGATTTTATTTTCAATAGGTACAGTACACTCTAACCTAGCTAGCCAGTAGGCAGTCTACGCTTATACAGTTCACACACGTAGAGGTAATTTCAGGGTTGAGTTTTCCAAGCTTTGGGGTCTTTCTATATGTTTCATAATGAAATGGTATATCAGCGAAAACTAAAAAGTTTCAGTTATAAGAAGTCTAAGACTGCTTCCGATAGTTAGCGAAGTAGTGTGTATCACGTAGTCCCAAAATCAGAAAGGGGAGCGAGCAAGCCTAAAGGGGCTATAACTTAAAAATATCTCTTGTTCAAATATGTTTCGCAATCTGCAAGATCTTTTATATGATACGCATGTCTATTCATTGTCTATTCATCTCTATATTGATATTGGCGGGCCTTCACTTCAACCGTAATAGCTTTATACGTCATTTAGCGAGCTTAGCGCCTTCGGGTGCCATAAAAAGTTCATTCTGGGCCCTCACGGCGTTGAGTACATACCTAGGTACGTAAGTCAGCATCTTATGTCCATCGAGAACCTAGTAAGGAGAACGCCGCTGCTCCCACGCCACCAAACTAATGCAGGTTATAACCAGGTAGTCAAATGGTCCAGCACTCAGGTCAAATATAAGCACTCACTTGGTATGACTACCTCTAGCTGCGAGTTGACCTTCACCGTCACTGAAGCGAACAGATGTGTACGCCAAAGTTGTCCCAACTGCAAGAACATTAGCGTCGTATAATTCCTCCCAAAAATATGGGGGTAATGAAACTTACTCTTCTCGCACACAGCCGTAACTTTGATCTTGTCGCCGGTTTTACCGCCAGCCTTCAGGTATGTGACTGTAGGGATATCCAGGTCAGATTCACGGGTTCCATTTGAAGAATCCTAATTCAACTCTACCCTCTCGAGGGGATGATGGTCGGCTATTCGAAAGAAAAGTATACCGTTGAGATCAGTTGTGACACCTGTATTCCAGTATCCCGTAGATGCCACAGCGAGTGAGCCTCCAAGGTCGACCATGGATGCAATGGTGCCTCCGTGTAATATTCTAAGTCGGTTCTACATGATATCAATCAGTCAGTTAATACAAGCCAATTCGTGAAGGGTTGGGGGTCATACTGTATGTTGTTGGGTAATATCCAGCTCGAAATCGACCCTGCCGTGGGTGGCATCGGTAATTCTTATATGCTATACTCGGTTTGAGTTGTGAGTTCATCATTTTCATGATAATCGCCATTGCAGATGGAATTGGCTTGTAGGAAACTCACGTTTTGCCCCAATAGCCTAGAGGCAGCTGTGTGAGCTGTGTGTTGTGTACATCTAGAAGTAATACAAGTACTCGTCACTCACCTCGGTTCTAGGCCCGACTCTGCCATGAATGACTTCAAGACCTGCGCTTGTTATTAGACTAGGCGTGTATAGAAGCAAGCAGTTGAGAGATGGAGCGGAGCGTACAGATCGGACAAATCTAAGAGGAGGGAGTTTCGTCCCCATTTTTACAGCAAGTAGTTTTCGAATGCTCCTGCATGCTTTATTCAAGTCGTGGGTGAATGAATAAATGATGCTTGAGCAATCTGGATGTCTACGGCTATGAGGTGTTAGTGAGGTTAGTGAGGTTAGTGAGGGACGAGCGCTATACCCAGGTAGCGTTAGGGGCTGGCTAGGCGCCAGAGTCAGGTGGATACCTTAGTACTAGCCTGGCCTAGCCTGCCTAATACCTAGAGGACCCGCAGCTGATCATTTTCATTGAGCTTTCTTTTTTTTTGTTAGCCGCTCAAGGGAGGAGGGACCGTTATCTGCGGTGTGATCACGTTCTGTCCGCCTAGCCGGCCTTGTGTCTCGGGCTGCCTTCACATCACGATTAACCAATTGCATATATATATTATATATATACAGAGCACGCGCAGCCGCTGGCAAGAGATGGCACCTGTGCTAACCTCGCCCGCCGAACATCCCGAACCTGCGACAGCCTACACACGGTTACACATCACCCCATTCGACTTGTCCCTCCAGAACGTCGTGCTCCCTGCCTCCATTCTACCGCGCGCACGCAACATATCCTACCACACCATTGAGACTTTCCCCGAGAAACGCTTCGGGTTCGTCGACCTACCCACCATGGACGCCGATAAGCTCAAGAAGAAACTCAATGGTGCTGTTTTAAAGGGATCCAAGATACGTGTAGAAACGGCGCGTCCCGAGCCGACGCTTGAACCCGCTGCCGATACTGACACTACCGGGACAACGAAAGAGAAGAAGAAGAAGTCGAAGAAGCGCGAGCATGAGCCCGATGTGATTGAGGGCGTGCAGCTCGAGGGCCGCAAAGTCAAGCGAGGGTGGACTACGACCGAGCAGGAAATGATCGAGGAGAAGCGCAAAAAGGCCCGGAAGGAAAAGAAAGACAAACAGCCGTCGAGGGATGAGAAGAAGGACAAGAAGGACAAGAAGAAGAAGAGGGCCGCCGTCAAGTCGAAGTACACGGACGAACCAGAATGTCTCTTCAAAACTAAGCTTCCAAGCGCTGCACCCTCGGCCGAAACCAAAGAGACCGACGACGGAGAGGCTTCATCCCACAAGAAGAGCCGGAGCCGAAAGAGTAAACGAGAAGTCATTGTTCACGAGTTCGAGAAGACTACTAAGTACCCAACGTTCCTGAAATCCACCTCAACCGGCGCTGGCGCCGAGGCGACGACGTTTGAGGATGGGGTTGGCTGGGTTGATAGTAATGGCAAGGTTGTTGAACCGGTGAAGGCAAAACGTCGGCCAGAGCCCATACCGGCTCCAGCCACTGCGAAATCTAAAAAAGCCATAAATCAACCTGAAGAAAAGGCGGCTGAGGACGATGACGAAGATGACGAGACAAGCAGTAGTGGATCATCATCTTCTGAAGAGGAAGAGGATGATGATACCTCTAGTTCCGGTTCAGATTCCGAGGTCTCAGATAAGCCCGCGAAAACGGTAGATACGCCCAAGAAACTCGAAACCGAGACCCCAGTCTCGAGCAGTCCCTTGGCCATCACCGTCACGAAGGTTGAAACCTCACGGCCCAAATCTTCAGGGTCCGTCACGAGCCTCTCCATCAAGATACCGCCGGCCACACCCGCGGCCAAAAAGATACATCCTCTTGAGGCCTTGTACAAGCGACCGCAAGGAGGCGACGGCGAGGCCAACGGCGGCACAGAGGCGCAGCCTTTCAGCTTCTTCGGCGGCAACGAAGATGACATCGAAGCTGAGGAGGACTCGATGGTCCCCGCGAGCCAGGCGCCCATGACGCCCTTCACGAAGCAGGAGTTCGAGTTCCGCAACGTCCGGAGCGCCGCGCCGACGCCCGACACGGCGCACCCAAGCCGCTCATTCAACTTCTGGGCCTCGCAGGGTTCCCTTGAAGATGCGGAAATGGATGAGGATGAGGAGGACGGTGTCGAGAAGCTTGGGGGTGTGGCCGAGGAGCAGGAAGAGCAGGATGAAGATGTGAATATGGATGAGGAAGGGGGAGATAATGCTGCGGGAGAGGCTGCGAGTAGTCAACAGAACCCCGCGAGCGATTTCCAGAAGCAGTTCTGGGAGAGCAGGGGAGATCTTAATCGTGCGTGGCGCAAGAGGCGAAAGGCGGCGGCCAAGGAGAAGCGGTACCGGGAGAATCGGGCTAGGGCGGAGCGTGCTATTTGATTGTTTCCACGGCTGGTATAGTAGTATTGGTGGGTTTCGGATACGATAGGATGATAGGATGATAGTAATGTTATTGGAATATCTTCTACTTCGGCTAGTGGTATTCACACATACCTTGCTTGTTTGCTTCTGTTATTGAGATAATTAGCGAACACACTATAGTTTCATCGTAGCTGCTTTTTGGGCAGTAGATTACACGCTTCTATGCCTCTTACAGTCTGAGTATTGCGCGAACCACGGAGTTTTCTAAGTCCCGAGCGTTTTCTGTCAACGCTCCAAATACCCTCCCTCGTTATAAGATGGCGCATAACCGTATAGGCCCTGATTAAAATTGAATAAACTTGGGGGATGTCTAGTAGGTTTCTATGTAGTTTCTCTATCAATTAACTTTTTTTCTTTCTTTTTTTCTTTTTTCTTTTTTAGTTATTGTTATATAGTAATAGAAGAGAGATATGTATGTGACTTTGCGCAGAGAAGATATTTTGGATTTTGGGAAACGCGGATGGGAGGTTCTTCGAGCTACTGTAGGTAGGTTACAAACCTCGGCGTCGATGTCGCTGTAGGCATCAAACCTCTTGAGAATGTAATCCTACCTCTTCATTACGAAAACGGTCAGGTCAAATGGGGAATCACCACGAGAGGTTACAGATAAAAGCTATGTCTCTCAGTGCAAATGAATAGTGAATGATGAACGGTACGACGGGCGCAGTTGTTATTGTCTTGTCACTAGTTTCGAAGAAGCACTGGCGGTACAAGTATAATTTGTGGCACATAAAGGATTGATTGAAGTTTCTAAGGAGTGACACTCGCAGAGATGCTGACAATACAACCTGCCTGTCTGTCTTGAAAACTGGAAACAATTTGCGAAACCCGGCCGGCCTGCCTGCCTGCCTCCAATGAAAAAACCCCCTTCTCGAGCCCAATGCTCTATTCAAAGAAGAAACGATTCCATGACGAACAATGAGGAGACTAATGGTAACAAGAGTCTAAGCTGTTTGTTTGCTTGTTGTAGGAAGGATGGTTGGCGACAAGTTCTTTTTTTATATGCTTTTCTGGGTTATGGGTGCTCGCAAGTTAGAAGTATCAAGAGCTTATTTGCCGCAAGAGCAGCCAGAGCCGCATTGGCCTGTAGAGCACGAGTGAGGTTAGCAGCTAATACGCGGGACAGGGAGGGAGGGTATTTGGGGTCACGATGGCGGGGTAATCTGTATAGTCGCTCAAAGAGAGAGTGGGAGGCGTATGATGGTGCTTACATCCGTCGCCACCAGAGCAAGTGCAGTCACCCTTCATTTTAGCTGATTTTTGTGTCTTGAGAGACTTCTTGTAGTAGAAATAGTAATAGTGAGTAGATAGATAGAGCGTTGAGTTGATGGTTTGTAGAATCAATGTCGTAGCTAGAAGGGGGAGAACTCTTTACCCTTTTATAGGCGATTCCAGACTTCAGGACCCCGACCATGTGCCACCCACCCGACAAGTCCACAGCAGGACGTAAGGCCAATCAGACAAGAAGACACGAGGGAAGGGGGCGAGCTAGTGTAGCAACGACAGTAGCAGGCGCCACATACGACTGCGTGGTTTGTGCCGTTTCGAACGCCGCCTGCCGCTGCTGCGTGTTTTCTGCGTGTTTTCCTGCGCGCTCTTTCTGCGAGAGATCGATCCCCCATCTCATTGTTCGTCCGTCAGCTTCGGTTGGTGATTGGGTTGGGTAGGCACAATCCCTAAAGCATGGTGCGTAGGACATGGTACGTACAATTACGTACTGTACTTGCCTTAACGCCTGGGCAGTTGTTGCTTGCTTGCTGCTTTCTTTCATCTCCATGCTGCCGCACTGCTCCTGCCCTCGCCGCTTGCAGCCGGTCTGTTACTACTAGATACACCAACAGCAGTAACACACTCCCCCACACTTTCCTCTGAGATCGTACGCAGCACCTTGTAGGTAAGAGCTACCAACGACAGTAGCTGTGATGGTAGCTACCTATGTTGGTTCATGCCATTCACTACCTGCATCAAGTACTTCACTTACAGGCCGCTCCCCGAATCCCTTCCTCTCAATCCTTACCCTTTCCCCTCCCCTCTCTGCCCTCTCATAGAGAAAAGAGGGTGGGGGAGGCGAAGCTCCGCAGGGAACTCCCATGGTAAGCTAAGCAAGAAATGGCAAAGCTCGAGGGTCCTGCTCCTTGTCTTTACCCTGTCTTGGCCCGGTCCTGCTCCAGACCTGCTCCATGGCTGGTACGTCCGTAGCAGCTACATGCAGCGCGCACAAGTCACGCAAAACCTGTGACATCAAACCGCTACCTCCAGGCTGCATCGGAGTGGATGATCGTCGCCCATCTCTCTCTCGTGGTAGGCTAGACTGCCCATCCCGCGGACACCAGACAAACCAGCCGTCTCGGACCTTTATTTAGTTGATAATCATGACCAACAGAGTTGACGAACCTCCGAGACCCGACGAGGGGGTCATGACCCTCCCATACGTGCGTATGGCTTCCTATTCGGTACCAAGCCATCTCGGCCATCCCATCCGGTCCAGCTCTGCCTCTCTCTCTTATCTCTCGCTCTTTGGACCGGTCCTGCGTCACACCAAGCGCTTACTTGGGCTGCCACTAGACTACCCAAGTCAGACAGATAGGTATCGTCATCCAAGCCCATTGTCTCCCCGATCTTTTGGTTCTCCCGTGTTCTCTCGGAAAGGGCAGCCAATACCCCACATGGCCGGTTGTTTTGTTGGCTCACAGAGCCCCGTCTCTCTGTGTGAAACGTCGGACAAAACACGCACCGCGCAAACGAGAAGATTTCCCGGACGCCCTAGATCGATAAGATTTTGATAAGATCACTGCCTCTGTAAGGAGTACAGTAAAGTGGCGACGACAACGCCACGGTAAACGCTAATGCTGTGTTCGATGTCTCTTGCGTTCGTTGTTTCACGCACAACCATGACCACAACAAGGGCGCAGGGATTCGCGAGAGCCCTGTAACGATTCCGGTGGCCCGTCATCGTTAGTCATTCGGGTTACGTAGCCTGGCCCTAGAGAATGCTATCTGCTCAGCATTGTTGGGAGCGTACCGCGGTTTCCGTTCCTTCGCCCCCTCATGCATATCAACAGCATCCCAATCCAGCTAATCAGATTCCCGCTATTGGTGCGCCCGCTCCAAGTCTCGTTAAAGCGGCATCCTACTCAGGTAGTCATGTCCATGTTCGGGTGCTATCTCTGCTCGGTTACTGCAAGAGCCATGCCCAGTTACCCAGCCAGAATCGCTCGGGTTATGGCCAAGCCATCCTAACGAACCCAGCGTCTGGGGACTGACATTCTAGGACTTGAGTGCGTGTGGGATCGCATCTTAGGGGCCACTCGTGTCTAGTACTTGGTAATGGCGATGACTCTATGTTGGTTCTGTAACCTTCGCGTGGAGAGACAAGTACGCCTGGAATATACCTCCCTTGTCATATTCGGCCGTGGAATATGCGAAGACGAGGTCCAATGACCAGATGACCGGGCGTAATCGAGAGAATGTAGGGATAAAGGCCGCCGCTGCTAGCCGAGCGGGATATGAAAATGAAATTTAACGCAGTTGAGCCCTCTCACCAGCAGTACACCATCATACAAGCCGCTGAAGGTAGTATGTGTGAGAGCACAGTTAGCGCGCCTTTAGAAAGTCTGGTAGAACTTTAAAACTAGCAAGACAATTAGTCTACAGGCTCTTGCACAAGGTTTAAGTAATTCAAGCAGCGCACACCTTGAATATTTATTTGATTTCTCTCAGGCGTATAACATTTTATCGAAAAGAATAAGATAAAACCCTCAAGGTTGCCAACAAGGTGCTCTTTTGACTTGCGCGATTAGCCGTCAATGACGAATAATGTCGCAATCACTAAGCAATCATAATAGTGGCAACGAATCAGTTGAAAAAGATAAGATCCTTCACTTATATTGTGTTTAATCTACGCAGTGATAAGAATATATATATAGCAAAGCCACGTTCAATTGTTATCAGTTATGATACATGTCACAAGGTGTCGCAGCATCATTGGCTGTATGTAGTCTTGAGACAAGCAGGCAATTTATCTAGCGACGTCAACTACTAGCAGATAGTATGAATTAAAAGGTACCATGTGAGGTGAGAAGTAACAGAGTTGTGTCATCTCAACCGGGCGCTGATTGGTAGTCATCATATATCCAACTCAATGGCGGTGATGGTGGGTAAGATGGGTCCGTGAAAGGTTAGTCTAGTAGTTCGGATTATAAGTGCTGATGTTGCAAAGTGCGCTTATCGTTGCGAATCCCTATTCTCGTGCTGGACCAACTCATCTCTCTCTCTTTCTCTCTCTTCTTCTTCTTTATTCTCCGATATGTAGGTCGACATGTACCCATTTCATATGACTTGGCCATCATATCCCATAACATATCATACGGACGCTGTTGGGTGTATGTCAAGATTCACAACCCGTTCAAACAGTCTCAATGAATATTTTACCCGGGGAGAACATAGAGGGCTGTTTTTAAAGGCTGCCATGAGAACACACATGTAGTATTGCGAGATGTTCAATTGCTCAATTCCAGGGTCCAAGTTCAAATGATCTCTACTTGTGATATGTGTACTAGCTAGCTACCCGGCGTTCACTGAAGTTCCTGGGTAGCTCTCGCCTCTATATATGATTCGACCCGAGCTTTCTTCCGCTTCTTAACCCCCTCTCCCTTCCCTCATCCCGTCCCCGTTCTCATCTTCTTCCGTTATAAGCTCTCCGGTTCCTCGCTTGACGCCTCCGTTCGTCCTCGCAACCCATGCGTTCGATTATTTCAGTTGTTTCGGTACTTTCAGTTGTGCTAGTTGCTTCACTTGTTCTGTTTTTCTTGGTTGCGTTGGTTGTGTTGGTTGTGTCGTTTGTTTCAACTGATTACCACCCAGCCGCGTAGACAGCGTAGTCGGGCTCGCGAGCACAACGTCTTCGTCCTCGAGCGCCTCGGCGCATAGCTCCAGGATCCCTTTCAGACTCACCAGCACGATCATCGGCTTCCCGCTGCAGACGTCCACGATTATGTCTGTTCCGCGGAGTGACAGGCGAGAGCTAATCTTCTTCTTCGCCTTCGCCTTCCCTCTTGCGTTTGGGTCGCTACTATCGTTGTTGTTGGAGGAGAAGGAGGGAGAGGACAAGGAGGCGGATTCAGAGAGCCGTCTTATCGCGCGCATGGCTGCCGGAGGGGCTAGTTTTCGGGGCGTGATGGGCTCGCCTTGCTCGCCTTCTTCGTGGACGTACTCTGCGAAGCCGCAGTATCGGCATTCTATCCCTAAGGGTTCGCTGAAGACGCAGTTTGTGTGCGCGGGGCGTTGGGCCTGTTTTTATGAGCAGCGTCGTTTAGTATGGTATTTTGCTTCTATTATTCTTCTTTTTAAAGGGTAAGGGGTGATGTAGTGAAGGATGTGATCGAGTAGTGTGAGCACAATTAAGTCGGGGAAAGGGGAGAAAGGGGAGAAAGGGGTCCATGAGTGTACGTAAACATAGAGGGAGTTCTTCTCGTACATTTTCAGCTTCCGTCTTCAGTCGCTCTACCAACTCCAAGACCTTACTCTCCAGCAACAAACGGTATTCCTCCCAACTCTTATGCAGCTCAAGCTTCTTATAAAACCCCGTCAAGATCCGAAACATAGCCCCTTGCTGGGATTCTCTGAACGCCTTTTCAAGCTTCGCCGGCCTGAAGGGGGCGCTAGATGGTCTCCTCGGTCTCGGCGGTCCGCGAATCGGCCTCGTTCCTACTCCTATTCCCCTTACCTCTACTCCTGCTCCTGCTCCTAGTACTGCATATTTCTCCTTTGCTTGGCGGGCGGGTTGACGACGGGTCGGAGGGATAATGCGAGGCTTGAACTGGCTTGATAATGGCGACTTCTTCTTGAAGCTCTCGCGGGAATGCGCAACGAGCTTGTCGTACCGATCGTTCTCCTGCTCATGGTAGATCTCGCATTCCATGAGGAAATGGTCAAGACAGTATGCCTGGAGACGCGGTGGCGGCCATAGTCGCAACTCGTGAGCCCGAGCGTCGGAATCGGAACTGTCGTCATCGTCGTCTTGGTGGTAGGTCTCGGAAGGGGTGGGAGTTCTCATTTCATCTACGTTTATTTTTGTTTGTTTATTCTTCCTCTGGACCTAGATTTGCTGTAGCTAACTAACCCTTAAAACGTCGGTAATTTTCGTATTCACATTTCGTATGCAACTTTACCTGTTCCGCCAGCTACAGAGACATATTGATATTTCCCCCCTTTTCTTGACATTGAATCTATACCTGTTCGGTTAATTACTATCACTATCTTTTGTGTCTCACGTGAACCTTTAGAATATAGGAAGTGTTTATGAGACAATGGCTCTTCCCGGAAACATCTGACAAGCGTGTACTATTGATAGCAGACAAAGGCCGATGACGCAAAATGAGCATTTGATCACTGGATAGTATTGGCCTATGGCTATTAAAGAATTCCAACCTATTCTAAGTATCGGATAACATTCCTCCTACTGTAGAAACACCCATTTACCAGACCAGCCCAGTCTGTTCCATTATTGAAAAGGAAAAGAAAAGCATTTTATATATCCCAAGTTAGCAGCTGCTAGTTGTCGCCTCGCTCTATGACTCTTTTCAACACTATATTCGACAATTAGAACCCCCATTCTATGGGGCATATAATAACCTAGTCTATAGGCAGAGGCCTGGGAAGGCTTTGTTTTTTGATGAACTGGAGGAAATTGTATATGCCCTTTCCACCTGTCTATCCACCGCTCGACGCCTTCTGCTTCCCTTAGTCACTGCCCCGGATTCTTGAATTACTACGGAGGCTACTTCACTTCAGATTGGAGGTATCTTGTCCCGCCCCTGAAATAGAACATTGACATGGCGTATTATATACGCCCGACATTTGATAGGGTCACTAGATTCCCACCCACACAAAGGCAGTATTAAATCCACAAAAGCCCACGGAACGGGGCCACTGAATGAGAAGGCCCACGGCGTGGCTTGCTAAATACCTTTGATACTACTCGTAGGGTCCCATAGACTTTATTAACCAACTACTTATCCTTCTCGCTCTGTTCCTCTCTTCTTGTCTATGTAAACTTGTAAACTACTTAGCCAATGCAAGAAAAGAAAAAATGGTGGGGGGAAAGAAGGCATTGCATAAACGTATTGCCACCACCACCGCCTATCGTAACAATAACAACCGCAGATCTGATCTAGAACGTCAGAGCCAGAGCAATCACATGTACCCACGTGGCCACCGGTCCTGCTGTAAGCGCGCAGTCCATCCTATCCATTCATCTATCCAGCCAGAGACGCCCACATGGCGGGCCTTGTATTACAAGATCACAACTTACCTAACCACTCACAAAGCATCTCACTAGGGTACCCAGGCCTGTATACGCGCCGACCAGACCAGCCGTGGGAGCAACGAGACAGACCCATATGCCGACAAGACCCAGTTGTGGAAGTGATGAGACGGAGGATTGTCTGTTTGTTTGTTTACATCCCCCCCCCTCGGCTTCTGATGAGTCGCGCAGGAAGCCACATCGCCGATTTCCAGGATGCTATTGCTACTTGCTTGGACATGAAAAGACGGAAAGACCATATTAAGGCATCTGGGCTAGGCCAGACAAGTATCTCGGATAGATCAATAAATCTGGACTTCATTAGCGTGAAAGAACGTCGTTCCAATCAAACTATTACCTGAGAGACGTAGTATATGCAAAACCTCGTGGTCAGAAGGAATTTCCCATGTGATGTGATGCGATGCGAGACTAAACTGATGGAAACAGTCCCTTCGTATCGATGGGGGGGCCAGGTCAGTTTGTTGAATCGCTGCCTGGCGAGGTATGTAGGTAGGTCACTCTGGTAGGACGTCTGGAGTCGCTCCACGTTTCCTGGTAACATACCATAAATCAAGAGCGGGCAAATCTCGATAAACTGTAGCTCCCTATGAAGACTTGTAGTTTCTGTATGGTGTCCCGGAATGAAATATACATATATTACATTATATAAAAATCCGAACTCTGATCAAGATGAAATTACTAGGAGACCACACATTATCATGTTTGAAAGAGGCAGGAATTCAAAAGGCGATGGAAGCGAATGTTTCTGTTACGAGAAGAAAGAAGATGGATGGATGGATGGACCAGTCGATGTCGACGGGCAGACATTCAGGAATCCTAATACAACCACTGAATCTCCATGTAAAGATATCGAAAGAAATGGGAACCCCATTCTCTTGTATTTTCAGATATGAAGATGTAAACAATATCCTAGGCTCCGTTCCTTCCCAAACGATCGATCTCCTCTCCGCCTGTAAATCTATTCGGGAACCGCCCCTTTAGTGTATCTGATCCAGAGTATCTCGACTAAAATTATTACTTCAAGCTCATATAACTAAAGTTCATCAACATAAAAAAAAACAAGTACTCTTCTATACCCATCCCCATCCCTATAACCGCTCAAATAGTCACTCAAATATCCCAGGAGCCATCTTATCTCGCAGTATACCCTTCCTTCCTTCCTCATACACAAACGCAACGCAACGCAACGCAATACACGTACACAGTTCACAAGTTCACAACCTTACAACGCGGCTCTCTGGCGGCTACTACTACGCACGCAATCCATCCATCCACGACTATCCAACGAGCGGCGCATTGGGGTATATCTTGCCTTACCTTACCTTACCATACCATGCCTACCTTACCAACTCCTTGGGTCACGAGATAATAAAATAGTATTTGTATTTCGTGCCGCCCCTTCCCTTCCCCTGCCCATCGCTACCAGCCCATCCCGTTCTTCCCGTCCCTTTTAGCCCCCACCCCGTCCCGAACACATGCAACCGCGCGGAAAAAGCGGGAACATGACCCGGCGAGACGGGAGAGAACATAACTTGCTTACTGTATTGGTAGGTACCGATGGTAGTCATGGGAGTCATCCAGGTATCATCACATTAAATACGTCGGAAACAGCGCTTGTCGTGAAGCGTACGTAACAGCGACTGGGATGTCAAAAGCTTGGAGGTGTGCATATATGCTCCTATCGAGAGCGCTGTACATATGACTCAGGAGCAGTGTATCTATAATGTAACGCATCCCCAGCCCTGAGTAGGTACTGAATCATTTTTCTTGTTCGATTTATGGTGCTAGAAAAGGATATGATATTCCGTAAGCTGAATCTTATAAGCGATCTGAGCTCGCTAGTAAACTGAAGAATATGACCACTACATGCCACTGAAGTCATATTCATAGTGTCACAGTGTGAGTATGCTGCCGCAAGTAGCAGTATCAGCAACTATAAATCTATAAGCATTTGGGTTTGCTAGATTTATAGCGATATATTGCACCGTCGTCGAGATCACATATCCACCGATATGCGAGCGAGCAGAACTCCCTGATCTGTACAATTTGTCGGAGAAAAATAGTGCTCAGACATGCGGAACAAAGTGCAGGCTTGCACGATTACCTCATGGGAAAGGTACAGGCGTCAGTCGTTCGAACAATTGCATTTACCAGCAATTTATGCGAGTAAATGAAATGCCGTCTTGTACCACCGCTGTGCGAAGGCAGCCCGCCAACATCTATTTTAGGGTTCAGAATGGCTCGTCACAAAAAGCCGGAAATATATTCGTAACCCGGAGCCAATCCGTTATCCAAATGCAACCCTGAACCCCTCATGAGTGGTATCAATGCTGCCCCCCTCCAAAACGCCAGCCTTATGTGTCTTCGGGGAAAACAATCCAATCCTCTTAAGTGGTCATTGCGTCATCGGCGATGCCCTTGTCTTTCCGCTCATCTTGTAGCATGCGGATCAACTTGTTAATCGTCCCTCCTTCACGAAGCTTTTCTACCTCTTGTACTGCAGCCTCTTCGTCCATGCCTTCGTTTATGAACTCGCGTATTTTATCCCAAATGACTTTTCGCCTCGAGTACCAGGTCCGACCACGTGGTTCCGGCCGCCATCTGGACCCGTACATGGAATCTAGTTTCTCGATGGCCGGCTGACCACCCATACCTTCGCGGTATTCTTTCCATACTTCCTCCACTGTGGCCACAGTTCGGTAATCGTATTGTGGTGGGCCGGCCGGAGTTGGCGTTGATGTCGACGCAGAGGACCTAGGAGCTATCTGGTGACTGGGAGAAGGAGGCGGTATACGCGGCGTGGCGCGCGTGGGCGTTTGTGTTGGCGGTCGTGGGGGAGGGACAGCGGTTTGGTGTGGAGGCGCGGGTGGTGGTGGTATGATGGATCGCACGGGCTGGTCTCTAGCACCCAGAGCCTGCAGTAGTAAGAAAACGGAGAACAGTCAGCAGCTGTACTAAGATTTGGAAGGCGATATCTCGCCCAAGTCAAACGAACCGATGCGGCAGCCTGGTGGGAGGCAACAAGGCCGCTCCTCAACTCGGCTAATTGCTGATTGATGCTCTCATATTGGGCGTTGATCTGCGCGAGGAGGGTCTGATGCTGGTTTTGAAGTAGTTGGTTTTGGAGCTGGAGGATGGTGGCAATCAATTGCTCGTGAGTTCGGTCATGCAGCTGTTCTTCAGTGAGGAGTGCAGGTGTGGGCGCAGGCATGCTGGCCATGACCGTGGCTAACGAGGGCTGGGAGAGCAGTTGGGGGTTGTGGTGGCGGTGGTGGTGGTGGTGGGATGGGAAAGCGGGTGATGACACGAAGCGATTGGGATCACTGCTGGCGCTGATACCGGCGGCGCTCGTCGGAGTCGGAATGGAGCGCAGGCTGTGACTACCAGAGCCAGTAGCTTGCCTCTTCGACGGCGTGGCGCTGGTGCCGGCAATGCGCTGCAGATCGGATGCAGCCGGTCGCTTGAGCGCGATCGCCCCTGTAAGACCTGCAGGGCCAGGCGTCGGCGTAGCGGTGCTAGTAGGAATGTTGGTGGTAGCGGTGGTCGCAACGGGGATTGGAGCCGCGGTCGAGACCACAACGGTCGAGGGGGATGGGGGTGTAATACTACTGCTGCTACCGCTGGTAACCTGAGGGGGCATTGCTTGCCTGCGCTGCTTTGATCGTGGTAGCCCTCGATAACCGATAAGCGACGACGATGACGGCCGGTTGCTGGTTGGCCAGCTTCCCGGATGAGCCACCAGCAGCAATACAGCGGTTGTTCTGTAGTACCGGTGATGGAGTGTGACGAGGTAGGGAAATATGTAATCCAAAATGCCTAATTGTTGGTCTTGTTTGAGCGTTGCGGGACCCTAGATCGGTGTAAGAGTGTGGAGATGGGTAGCAGTCGGAAAGTGTGACCGTGACCAGAATCGGTAGCGACAGCGGGCCGATGTATCTTCTATGTACTGGTACAGGGTATGTTGGTTGCTGTGAGTGTCTATATGTACGAGCCTGAGCCTGTGCCGGACCGGCGATAGAAGGGAAAAAAACAAGGAAAAAAAAAAAGAAAAAGCAACGAATGGTGGGAAAGGGGTTTCAGTCGTAATAATGAGGTGAAACCAGCCCAACGGAAACTTAGGTAAGTGGTGATTTGAGTTAGCCCGTTACCCCCGGAGCCGGAACCCCGTTAACACGCCCGACACGGCGTGGGTAGGGAGTGGGAAGTCACGACAGCAAGGTGACGTTCACGTCAAATCTACCATTGAGTTAGTAGGCCCAGCATATTGTTAAGTGCCCTTGAACACTGCGATAGTGACCAGTACGGAAGCGATAAGCAAGGTACAGGTATCTGGATAGGTCTTCCGGGAGGGTGAGGAAATGTAAATGTCATATCGGGATAGGATGGAAAGAGTTAAAGTTTAGATAGGGCAGGTAGATAGGATAGTATAAGTAGACAAGTAGTAGGCCGGTAGCCAGCGGAAACGGGAGGTTACCGCACGTCATGCAGGCTGAGTGTAGGTCGTACTAGTACAGGAGACAGCAAGTATGCGGGATGAGGATACAGTGTGGCAGGACGTGGGATGAAAAGCAACTGGTTTTATCCCGAGTGGGCCTCGATGCCTTGGTTGGGACGGGACGGGACGAGAAAGCTGGACATGAGACGACACGACATGGCACGGACAAGGGAGCCGAGGTAACAATAACAATTACCAGCTGGCTGCCTGGCAGTGTTGCGTACGTTGTGTAATGTACGGGCGAAGAAGAGGAGGGGGCACCAGGAGGGAAAGGTAGGGAGAGGAGAAGAAGCTAAAGAGCAGCAACAATAAAATCGATAATGTCCATGAGGATGCATGAAAAAGCCAGTTAATGAAGACGGGGTTTAGGAGACTAACACACCATGGGAGAGGGTGAAACGTGTCTCTCTCTCTCTCTCTCTCTCTCCAGAGGGCTTCACGGGCTGGTGAGAGTCGAGCTGCTATCGTGAAGACACTAGTGAGTATATACAGAGAGGGGGGGAGAGGGGTGGAGAGGACGAGAGAGACAACGTGGTAAGTAGCTCGCTGTCAGTATTCGAGTTACTAACCGAGGTACCAGGAGAAGAAGCAGGAATAACAAAACCACTGACAACGCCGATGATACGAGAGGCAAATGAGAGAGACCTTGATCCGGTAACTTACATCTATAGTATATGTGACGATCAAGAACACCTCAGCGCCGACGGCTGGGTTGAAAGGATGAAGGCTAAGGCTAGTCTGAGAAACCACCTAGAGGATATTGAAGTGCATGCCGACGACCGACATCGAAATCGAGCCGAGATCTCGAGGTCGGTCTGTTTTGGTGGTAGGTATGTTGACTGACGATGAATGTAGCCGGACGGTATGTGATGAGAAAAAAAAAGGTACAGAAACAAAGGCGACTAGCAACAGCAAACTACCTACTAAGGGTATGGCGACACGACAGCAAGCATACTGGGGTTCAATGCGCGTGTTGGTAGCAGACAAGAGACTTGACTTGAATTGTATCAACATTGCAACATTGTTACTAATAACCAGCTACGCGCATAACAGGCAGACAGACAGACAGACAGACAGACACGCGCACAGCACACACATACTTACACAGACTCCTGCTTGGTTGAGGGAAGGAAGGTTAGGGGGAGGGAGGAAAGAGCAAGCCAAAGACCCAGACACCCGGACACCCAGACACACACAGACATAGACATAGACATAGACATAGACATAGACACACACACCCACAGAGAGAGAGGAGAGAGAGACAGAGAGACAGAGAGAAACAAGAAGCCTTGGACATTAGACGGACATTAACTGGTTGAAAAAGGTGCAAGTTCGGGTCATCATTGATACATTTCTGTCTCACACATACTAGGTGCCATGCAAGAAATCCGGCTGGGGTTGGGTTGTTTTGGAGCGAAATGTCAGGGCTCTTGCATTCGTTGCTCAGATCAGAACTTCGAAACTACAGGTTTTCCTGTGCTTTGCGACAAGGATACCGTGTCGTGTCGTGTCGTGGGTGTGTGTGTATGTGTACGATACCTCGAGGTACATCGTCTACTACTAGAGGTGTACTTGCATACGCCTAGTTGTATTCCACCCGTCTCTTTGCGCTCTCTCCTCCACCCCTCCCCCTCCACCCCTCCGCGCCCCATCCTGAGCTAGAAATGAGTACATACCTACCTAGGTACCAAGACAGTGCTGATCTTACTTGTATATAAAATCAATATGTGCATTTAAGACCATGTTAACGATATCGGTAGCTGATCTACCGGCTCAAGTAGCACGTGACGGCCCGCCTTTAAGCTACTGTAAAAAAACAAAACAAAAAAAAAGGCGCTCGGATGATACAGTATTTTTACAGTCATCTGGAGCCTGGTGATTTATACCATATAGTAGCCCGTCTGGTAGGTATTTGTAGTTAGTTGCATTAGTAGCCTATGGAGGTCCGCCTCAACGTCACCAAGCCCCGCTACCCAAGCGAAGTGAACATGAGAAGTCGGGAATACAAGTATACTCACTCAGTACATGGTACTTCCTCCCTGTCTGCTGGACTGCATCTTTGATACGCTGCGACAAGGTACAGTGAGCACTTACTGTGAGAAACCCCTAAAGAAGGCAAGTACTACTACAGTAGGCAAGTATGTACTGTGGCAGGTTACCTAGTTGTAGATAGTTCAAGGTGCACACACACACACACACACACATTTGTTGCGGACGGTGGCAGGATAAGGTGTTACCTGTCTTCGCGAGCCTCAAGATGATAAGCCGTCAATACCTCCCACCATCAAAAGGTACCTACGATACTACTGAGTACCAGACTGTTGACTACTATACTATTATGTTGACATGAAAATGCAAGATTGACTGCACGTACAGCTAGCTGTCAGTGCACACACGCGCCTTGCATGCGTTCAAACAATCCAACCATCCTCCTTCGGACAGACACATCATCGTCATCTCGATGGATTGGATGGATGGGGTGTGGCTGTTCCTTGCAACATAACAACAGCGCAACAGCCGGGATTGGTTGAAAAACAAGTCAAATTCGATTGGACCGTTCTGTCACGCTCGCTACCTGCAGTGAGAGAGAAAGACGCCCTGGCATGTTGCTCAGTAAGTAGATATACTTCCGCTCTAACCAACGATTAGCATAATTAACAAGTACGGCTACATCAAAATGCCGTGTAATTCCAACTAAGAGCCGGTCCAATACCCATCCGGAGCTGCAGCTAGTTGCGATGGGGTAGGTGCATAGTAGTAGTTGTATGTGTATACCAGTACCTACCTACCTAACACTACTCTACCGTCCTC
Source organism: Xylaria sp. MSU_SB201401 (assembly GCA_002288965.1). Lineage (NCBI taxonomy): Eukaryota > Fungi > Ascomycota > Sordariomycetes > Xylariales > Xylariaceae > Xylaria > Xylaria sp. MSU_SB201401. The sequence goes on along the minus strand of NPFG01000215.1, from coordinate 39,446 downwards.
CTGTACGCTTCACGCAGGATGGGTAGCCGTAAATGCAGCGGACTGCGAGCTTTATTTCAAATCTTGTGATTCCGTGCCACAAAGACGAAACAAAGCCGAGTCCGCACCAGTCCGCAGAGAGGCGTGTACCGACTTATCAGTACCTAGGTAACAATAGCATAGCCCGAGGATGTCTACTCTAGACCGACATTTAAAGAATACCTACTGTATGGGACATGGAAAATCAAATATTGGATTCCAAGCACCCTGAGAGCTACCTCTGTTGGTAGCTTACTGTAACCGGGTAGGCAAATACTGTGAGTATGGGTAATGTTACAAATGTGCTCAACGTTTACCTAACAAAGTAAAACCGTAGAGGTAAAAAGTCTTGAGCCTATTTACACTACCTAAGGTAGGTAGGTATGATAGATACTGCAATGCATGGTCATGGTGTGTAGAGGGCGACACATCTACTGTGTACTTACCTATTCTAACAGTAGGTACATACACGTAGGAGGTAATGCACAGATGAGGAGGACATACCTGGCAAGTAAATATAGCAGTTCCCGATCTCTCGGGTACATCGTAGCCGCGCGCCACATAATCCTTACAAGACTGAAACGCTAACCTCCCAACCCCATTTTTTACAGAAGTGCCGGTACCTACCTCGAATGGAATCCAAGCGGAGATAAGCACGCCCAGTGCAGTACAGGTCCTACAGTACCTCATGAGAATACCTAACTAGTTCGCATATGATCACTAACTACATATTGTATATACCGATGACGGTTTATTACAGCAGCGACTACATACTACTAGGTATTATAGGCAAGCACTCTAAACTAGGATATGCCTTTTATCCCGATCCTCCCTGATAAGTGAGTTATACCGCTTTGCATCTCTATGCATCGCAAGCCTTACCGGCCTCGGTTACCGGCACCCTGGAGCGGCCTAGTTCCAATATTTGATCCTTAACCACAATACGTTCCAGTGCATCTTCTTCATAGTAGTACTTAGTATAGACTGCGATAACTGTAACGCGATAACGCAGAATACCACCACCCAGTTACACATCCCAGAGAACGGGAAGAGAGGGAGAGGCTAGTTCCACGCATGTCAGCTTGCAAGAATTCCCTACAACTATATCTGGGACCCTGTATATACCACCACCACCACTACCACACCGGAGGATACTAGAGATACCCAGGCATGCTACCCAAAAATTCACGTCACAATCTCCCGCTTTGCCAATGGGATGGGATCCGCCAAGATATTGACCTCGATGCAAATCTAATCGAGGCATACCCTCTAGAATCTAGAACCCGATTTGACCTCACATATCGCAAATATCCGTTTAGTTCAATCGACGGTTCAAGGAGAGAGCGCCTGCATATGGTTTATATAATTGAAACAAGAGAGCATCAGCCTAGACGCGCACTCTCTCTAACCTAAGTACCTAGTCAGAGACCCAACAAGTCCCTCAACGGCCCGTTCCGTATACAATGAACGCCTCCTACCTGTCTCGCAGCTGTTCCTCTAGTACTATATCACAGAAGTCTATTATCAGGTATTGCCTCTAGGCATACTACCAAGTGCGTGTAGTAATCCACAACAAAGTCAAGGCTTGGGGTCACATCGGTGACGCTTGGCAGGGCATCTGTGGACTTGTCAAAGTGGCCCCCCACCCAGCTCCCCTTCTGAAGCGCCAAACTCGGTACCGGAGGGGGGCCAGCGACAGACACGCCCTTTTCGGTCCAATCGGGCCACTGCCAGCCCCAGATCATCATCAACAATACCTATCATGGCCGCAATGCCGGCTCGATGCCACAAGGTACTAACTAATTATCTGGGATACCAACCATGAGTAGTAGTGTAGTACACTAGATGTCCACCTCTTCACGCTCTGCGTTGACGGATGGATGGATGGATCTCTCGATGTCCGAAATTGAAAAGAAAGAAAAAAACCTAACCTCGGGTGTCCTGGGGCATACAGCAACAAGGTCCAAGCTGAAACACGAGTGGGCATCCTAGATATTGTCTCTCTGTTGGCAATGGTCCGCTTGCTCTAGATCTGGGCCTGAATCAGGGGAACACACGTATAACACCTGTGGTTCGGCTAGATGACAAGGTACAACAAGCAACCTTCATCTCGACTATAAAATTCCTTAACTCGGCTCAATCCCCCCATATCTCCTCGAACATAATTTTAAGATTTAGGTGTAACTCCCTACCACCGTACGAGAGACTTCCAAGGCTATGACTAGCAAAGTTGTAGGTGTAAGTGTAACGTGACCCCTATAATCTCGTCATACATGACGGGGAGCAAGGGTCAACCCCGTACAGCAGTAGACATCTTTTCACATCACGGGAATGGCCTACTAAGTACATCGTATACTATATAGTACATATTAGGACAATACGCATAGGAAATTCATATAGTAGGTTAATTAGCTGAAAGTCTCCTGGTAACGTTGAACGTTTAACCCCCTAAGTTACCCTTAGAGCGCAAATCAGGTACGCTAGGTGCTGCCAAGGGTAAGAGGGGAACTGCTCACGAGACTTCATCCTATCATAACTCTTGTTGTGCTGTCGAAACGCTCTGGCATACTAGACCTGTTAGACAACCTGTACTACCTGTCAAAAGTGCCGGAGCTGCAGAATACTACTGTGCCATAGCCTATATGGAGTAGCTGGATTAACAGCTCTTCTATCGTTGGCTGCCCTTCCTCTGTTAACTTCTGATATGCCTATATGTAGATGCATATTTAAATGCATTTGCATCTGCCTAAATGTGTTACCTGCTCGTGTATGGCCAATCAGCATTCGAGTTCACTTAAACATCCAGTTACAGCCCTGGGGGTTCGTATAACGCGTACTACGTACTGTTTATCCGCTGAACTGGACAAGTTGTTGATTAGTTACCTTGAGTACGGTATCATTTTCTACCTACGTATGTGAGTATCTTGTCTATCCTACCTGAAGCTTATCGCATTCAGCCAGGTCCACCACCGTGATATGGTAGATCCTTCGGCTGTGAAGAAGATATGATATCGTAGAAATAAAGGCTCAAGAATGTGTCGCGACAGGGCTCTGCTCAGACTTAGGTAAGACAACTGCGAGGGCTTATCTCTAGTAGGTTACCCATAAGTATCCTGTGTTTTGCGACGACCGGGATGAATGGGGGTTACGTGGGGGACTACGTCCTTATCTCCGCCCAAACCCCGATAAAATAAGAGCCGAGTCATTGGTCAGCAGCTCCAAATCCCCATTCTTTTTTCGCCGTTGACCGGCGCTGAAGCTCACGATGTCTTGGAAGCTCACAACAGCTTATAGAAGGGGATTATTTGCCATATCCATCTTTATTGATATTACAAGAAAAGCGGTCAGTATAATCCAATTCATCAGGGACGACTCGAATAGTTCACTCTCCGCAAACGACTCAGGTTCTCATCATTCCTCTTCTTCTTGTATAGTGCCACTACGCCAACCTACGCTAGTCCGGACAGTCGGTGAAGTCCTGCCTTTCATGATAGCATCAACAGCAGCAGCGCGCCCAGCGTTGTTACACGGCCCGGCGAGGGGAATAGCTCGTCTCGGACCAAATGGATCCCATTTGAGCAGCAGATCCTTTGCCCATTGCCAATTACCTCAACTTCAACGCTCATCATCGCCACATGACGGAAAAGGTAAAGAATCACATTTCCTTTCAATGCCTTGATGCTGTTCTCGATAGGTTCATACCTACCCCGGTCCCTTTGGTCTCTTTTCTCCTTGCTCTCGCCGCTCATTTCTCTTCGCTTCTCCCATTCCAACTGTTGTATGTCTGCTAGTGCCGTTCACAACAGAATTACCTAGGTCTCTAGAGAGACTAGACGCCTCAGTTATATGTTGTAATAATATCACCTGAATCAACCCTCGCCCCGTCCCGTCATCGGCGAGGATCTAGCGTCGGGGGTACCCGATCTAACAGGCACCCTACCCACTCACCTGGGACCCTTTCTATTTGTTTGCCAGCCCACAGGTACGTTGGCCGAAGACGGCGAGCTTCAATTCGCTCGGCTCCAGCTGAGAGACAGCCTCAAGACTTCTACTGCATCTGTGTCTGCATATCCGATGGCCCAATGCCATCCAAAATCCCACATACCTTATGTAGTGTAAGATGCAGGCTGCCTCTTACACCATAGCGTGTAGATGCGGCGAGGCGAGTCTGTGCTGGGCATGACACGGGTATGACCAACGTGTATGACATGCGTTTTGGGTCATGTCATGCCACCGGATAGTGTAAACCACGCGATTGCTGTCCCGATGAGGGATTACTTGGGATGCAATGCCCTGCCAAACAAACAGAGAGTGTGTGTGAGGCAGAGTAGCATAAGAAAGAAGAAAAACGGAAAGAGGAGAGAATGAGGAAGAGAAGGGACGCACGCCAACATACTTATGCTCTCTTTCCCTCCTTCCCCATCTTTATTCTCACCGAGGAACCACACGATGCAGACCCTCATCGCCTCCTCGTAACCCTCTCTACTACTTACCTGCACTACTACCTAAACAACGGCCCCTCACCCCACACTGCCTAAATATTTTCTGCATTGCCGTATGTGTCGTGTTCCCATAGAGAACGGGCCTCCGTTTCGGAATTTGCCAGCCTCGATTTTTTTTTTTTTTTTTTTTCGTTACCCCTTCCTCTTCTGTAGAAGACTATCTCAAGTCCCGTGCTCGTACCACTGTTGTTTCCGTGGTTCACGGGAGGATTCTCAACATATTGACTGACTTGCCCCTCTGTGCATCATTTAGCCAGTCATACCCCGCCATCGCCGGTAACGCGGACTCATCTACTACGACCCTTGATCACCCCACTCTGGCAATCATCACGACAAGTCCACATTGTTAAGCGTCAAGCTCATAACGACGCAAAGATGCCGCGCCTCAACCTCGGAAACATCAACCCTCACGTCGTCGAGGCCAAGTACGCCGTGCGTGGCGAGTTGGCCGTCAAGTCGGAAGAATACCGTGCGCGGCTCCGGAGAGGCGAGACCGGCCTACCCTTTTCCGAGGTCATCAGCGCCAACATTGGTAACCCTCAGCAGCTCGACCAGAAGCCCATCACCTTCTTCCGCCAGGTGCTGAGTCTGCTCGAGAACCCCCAGCTGCTGGACCACGAGGAGGTCTTGCTCAACAGCCTCGGATACAAGCCTGATGTGCTGGAGCGTGCGAGGCATCTTCTGAAGAACATTGGCAGTGTCGGCGCCTACAGCGCGAGTGCCGGTGTCCCCGCCATCAAGGAGAGCGTTGCTAAATTCCTTGAGAGTATGTTTTTGGCCCCTATACTTGAACGAATATTCCTTTCCTGTCGTCTCAGATACGGAGCTAATCCGAGGATCAAACAGAACGAGATGGCTTCCCAGCTGATCCTGCTCGCATCTACTTGTCCGCTGGAGCCTCCTCGGGCGTGAACACCCTGCTTCACATCCTCTGTGAGAGCCCCAAGTCCGGCATCCTCATTCCCATCCCCCAATACCCCCTATACACGGCCTCGCTCTCCGTCCTCAACGCCACTTGCGTGCCGTACTACCTTGACGAAGCCGCGAATTGGGGCACATCGGTCGAGACGATCAAAGAGGCCTACAACGCCGCCAAGAGCAACGGCACCGACGTCCGCGCCATCGTCATCATCAACCCTGGTAATCCCACAGGCGCCTCGCTCTCCGAGGCCGACATCCGGTCCGTGCTAGAGTTTGCGGCCGCCGAGAACCTCGTGGTCATGGCCGACGAGGTGTACCAGACCAACGTCTTCATCGGCAAGTTCCACAGCTTCAGACAGGTGCTCCTGACGATGCAGAAGGAGACCCCCGGAAAATACGACGGCGTTGAGCTTGCGTCGCTGCACTCCATCTCCAAGGGTATGGTGGGCGAGTGCGGGCACCGCGGCGGGTACTTCGATCTAGTGGGCTTCAAGCCCGAGGTCGAGGAGCAGATCTACAAGTTCGTCTCCATCATGCTCTGCGCCCCCGTCATCGGGCAGTGCCTCGTCGAGCTGATGGTTAACCCGCCTGTCCCCGGCGACCCGTCCCACGCGCTCTACGAGCAGGAGTACAACGCCATCTTCGAGGGCCTGAAGAAGCGCGCCACGGCTCTCTACGAAGCCTTCAAGGAGATGGAAGGCGTCGAGTGCGGCGAGCCCCAGGGTAGCATGTACCTCTTCCCTACCATCCATGTGCCGCAGAAAGCTGCTGAGGCCGCGGCTGCCGAGGGCCGCTCGCCGGATGAGTTTTACTGCATGCGTCTGCTCGAGGCCACGGGTGTGTGTGTGGTTCCGGGTAGTGGATTCGGGCAGAAGGAGGGCACGCTGCACTTCCGGACGACGTTCCTTGCGCCTGGCACCGAATGGGTCAGCTCGATTAAAAAATTCCACGAGGAGTTTATGAATAAGTACCGATGAAAGTAACCGACAAAACCAAATCATACCAAATCACACTCGGTCGATGAGTCTTGATGAAGAGCGAGAGCGGTGTGCATTCATTCCCACTTTACGATGATTTCTCTTTTAGAAAGATTTTTTTTTCTTGCTTTTTGTCGTACGAATGAAGGTCGTCGTGTTTAGAAAGAAGGCTTTTTTTTTTCTTCTCCCTTACCTAGGGCAAGCTGAGGGCTCTCTCTCCCCGGTGATGGATTAGGTTAGCTATCAGCGCTGATTAAAAATTAAGGTAAAAGGAAAGGGATTTGAGACGCATCATGCATGGCGATGACAAGCTACATATAGTACGAAGAGACGGAGAGATGCATAAGCCTGGTTATAGTTTACCAGGGCTAGAGCTCCAGGGGACTCGAAGAACTGCACGAATGCATGGCATAGAATGCTTGGGATGAAATGGGATGGGTCTTAGATATTATAGATTCGACTACGATCTCACTGTTAGGGTGAATACGACTCTCCGCTACAAATGATCATCGATATCTTTCACTCGTGCTTGTTGATGTTGAATTACGCAATGTTCTGTCTGTGTGAGCGGTTATCCGTCTCTAAAGCCTGGTATTGTGAATGAATAGTGATTGTAGTATATCTATCCACGTGTCTCGGCAGTGTGCACGGAGAAACTTCAGTTCTACCAGCACTGATTGAGGTCCATATTTAACACCGAGGTATTCCAGGCCTTACACAGATTACACACATCAAGTGAGACAACATCGTTAGCGAAATTGACTACTGTTAAGCGGTCTTTGAACTGTTTATTCTATTCACTTATTTTGAGATACCTAATCAGCCCCCTTACCTAACTTATGCTCTTTCACTGCCACGTAGACGCACAGCCTGGCCGTATTTCTGCAGCTTCGTGATCAGCTGGTCGCCCTGCTTCACGACGTCCTGGTACTGCTTGTTCTTGTCGTCTGGGCGGTTCGTCTCGATGACGCCCTTGCCTGTCACGCGGTCGATGGTGCAGGGTATGCGGCCGCCTGCGATGAACTTGGCCAGATCACTAAATTAAGGGGAGTGATTAGTTGATTGTACTCTTTATGATTGCGGGGGCATGACATAAGCTGTAGCGTAAACATACCGGTCTAAGAAGTCTACTGTCACGCCAAAGTCGTTGGCCATGCTCTCGAGCCCCACCACGCGGTAACTCTGTAGGAGTTGCTGGTATGCGCGCAGCCGCATCTCGCGGATGAACCACCCCCTATGCTCGAACAGATACCGGTCCTGCGTCAGGAACTTCTCCTCGACTAAGGCGAGGGCCTGGAAGAAGAGTTTATAGTGTCCGTTGTACAGGCTGTTCACGAGCTGGGCGAGGGAAGAGAAGTCAATGGCCAGCTCGGTCTCGGGCTGATCGGCACCCGTACCCAGGGTGGTCAGATTGACAGCGGTTGTGGCTTTGGGCGCGACGTTGGGTGCCGTGGTAGTCTTAGTATCCTGCATACCCGTGTCCTCGGCCCCGGGACCGGCGGAAATGGCGCCGGACAATGCCAACAACTTGTCATCTCCGTCGGCGCCCAAGATAGCTTTGATCTCAGGGGCATCGACGACCTTGCTCTTGAAATCCACGCGTTTCAGGGAGACGGAACCGGCGAGAACGGAATAGACGACAAGGTTGGAGTAAGTGCATAACTCGTAGCTCGTGAAAGTCGAGAGGGAGTCGAGGAGTAAGGGTGCGGCGAGATTGTGGGATCGAACGGTGAGGAGGTGAAGGCCTTCATATGCCTTCAAGCGATTGCGGCGGTCCCAGTCACCACCGCTCTCCACCAATGTCTTCGCCTTGGTAACATATTTCTTGACGAGGGCACGGTCGCCGTAAAAGAGACCCATACGAATGATGGCAAGTACAATGTCGATCTTGGTACCTAGTATGCCGTTCTTCTCGAGGACATCCTCGTAAGCTGATATCGCCTTATCCTGTGTCGCGGCATGGTAAGCAATGTGATAACCGATGGCGGGTTAACTGAAATGAAGACATGGAAGGGAAAGCAGAGAAAGTAAGTCATAGCGGACCTTGTCACCAATCTTGGCAAAGAACTCGGCTCGCTTCCCTCTTGCCGCGAATATCTCGGTGTCGCCGGCCTTCTCCACGGCCTCATCCTCTTCTTTCTGGATTTCCTCGAGCTCCTTGTCATTGTCGGCCTTGAGTTGCTGGTACACCTGATCATCCCAGGGCAGATTCACGGCCGATGATGTCAAGCCACCGCTCGCCATCATGCCCGCACCCATACTCAGTTTCCGGCCGCGGGGCTTCTGGTTTGCGGCGGTGCCCGACGTGGTCTCACCAGGGGCATTCAGGATGCCCTCTGTCGGGTGGGCGAGGTACTTGTAGAGAGGGGCCATCTTGTGCTCGCTGATGGCATCTTGTAAGCTCTTAACGGCGGCTTGCTGAGCGGGTCGGGCGGCGTAGGGGTTGGTGAGAGTGAAGACGTGCTGCGACAGCGGCAGGAGCGGCCACTTCGCATACTGCGGATCGGATCCCATTTTGGTAATTGTGATTATACCGTTGCTAAGAGTTGGACGAAGATGGATAGGTGTCAAGGCAAGGCTTGTGGCCTCTGGGTCCGCGTTCGGGTTTGTGACGTCTCACCACTCAGATCAAGGCAATCGAATGTAAAGGTCAGGCGCACAGGAGCTGGAGGAAGAGGCGGCAAGATGGGGAGGAGCTAAAGTATTATTGGGTTCCCGAGACCAACATGTAAATCCGAATAGAGGTGGCGGTTAGAGACTTGTAGAGTAAGTGATTCCCTGCCAGTAACTCACTATCACTGCCCACGATGAAGTAAGTAACAGCTGCAGGCGTCCAAGGCGGACGTAACCAGTGCTGAGCTTTGGACCGGGGCTGGACCGGGGGCGGAGCCAATGGCAGGCGGTAGCTAGAGCTCTCAGGTGGGGCAGTAGCGAGAGCCTCAAGTTGCCGGAAAAGGTACGTACCTACACCTACCTACCTCATAGCAGAAGGTACCTAGGTACTTCCCGTGTACCCCCGTTCAGGCACCTGGGCCAGGTCCCTTGTATTCCTGCATCAGGCTTTCTCATGCTTTCTCATGCCCGAGAGAGGCTCTTTCACTTTTAACTCACTTCTAAGGAGCAAAAGACAAAGCACAAGGCGCAGCTTCCATTCAGCACATCGTAGCACAACAGAGCATAACAGAGCACAACAGAATTCGAATCTCCTGAAAACCACGGCGTTCTGTCCGAGATGAAAAAGGTCCTTATATTATAACAACCTCGCAATTCCACCATCAGCTGCGTAACGTCCCGACCTACACAATTCCAGCCAGAGTCGCATCAGAACTGTATTCCAACTGCCAGCATCACTTCATACCTCACTTACTTCACATTATGGCCGACGATGGGGGCACCGAAGACCTTCCTCAACCATTCGATGCTAAGAGACTCGAATCGGCGAAGCGACGCAGGCGTAGCAGCAGTAACCGGTCTCCATTAGCCGACTCAAATGGCAAAGGGCGAGACGCGCGGCGCGTCGACGACGAGTTACCACAGCCTTTCGACGCCAAGAAGCTCGAACCCGCCAAAAAACGCCAACGCTCTGCATCTCCTTCCGAACAACCGCGGAAGCTCAAGCGCCCGGGTCAGCGAGCCCGCATATCCAACACCGAAGCCGCCGCCATCCGCCAACGACACGAGCAACGCGAACGCGAGTCCGCGCAGGCCGCAAGCGATGTCACCGCCCATGGACAGCGGGGCATAAACGACATCGTGCGCCAGCACTACAATGCCGTTCCCGAGCGTGGTCGCGACTGGCGCAAGACGGGGAGTCGCATCAAGGGCCTGCGCGTCTTCAACAATTGGGTCAAGAGCACCCTCATCCAGAAGTTCTCGCCCGACGAGGACCACACGCCGGGGGCCCACCAACAAGGGCGCGACATGGCTGGTGCGCACGGTCACGAATTGTTAGTTCTTGACATTGGCTGCGGCAAGGGTGGTGATCTAGGCAAGTGGCAGCAGGCGCCACAGAGGGTCCAGCTCTACGTCGGGCTAGACCCTGCCGACGTCTCGATTGACCAGGCCAAGGAGCGGTATCGAAGCATGGGCAGCCAAGGCGGCAGGGGCGGCCGTGGCGGGAGAGGCGGTCACCGGGGAGGCCATCACCGCCAGCAGCATCTATTCGACGCCCGCTTCCTCGTCAAGGATTGCTACGGCGAATCACTGGGCGACATCGACATCATACGCCAAGTAGGATTCGATCCATCACCCATGGGCCGCAGCGGTTTCGACATCGTCAGCATGATGTTCTGCATGCACTATGCCTTCGAGACGGAAGAGAAGGCCCGGATGATGCTGCAGAACGTCTCCAGCGCGCTCAAAAAGGGCGGGCGCTTCATAGGGTGTATACCCAACTCAGACGTTATCAGCAGCAGAGTGACCGAATTCAACGAGCGCATGGCCAAGAAGGCGCAGAAGAGCTCCGAAGATCCTGCCGGCGAAGGTGAAGGCGAACAGCCGTCAGAAGAAGACAAGGAGGAAGGCGAGGCCGAGGAGACAGCGGAATGGGGCAACGGGTTATACCGCGTGAGGTTCCCCGGCAAGACGCCCGAGGACGGGATCTTCCGGCCCCCCTACGGCTGGAAGTACAATTTCTTCCTCGACGAGGCGGTCGAGGAGGTCCCCGAGTACGTCGTGCCGTGGGAAGCGTTCCGCGCCATCGCCGAGGGATACAATCTAGAGCTGCAATATCACCAGAAGTTCGGGGACATATGGGAGTCGGAGAAGGACGATTATGTGCTGGGCCCGCTGAGCGAGCGCATGGGCGTCCGCGGCAAGGGCAGGGGCCCGTTGCTTGTTTCGCCTGAGGAGATGGAGGTGGCTAATTTCTATGTAGCGTTCTGCTTTTATAAAGTATAGATGCCGTGCTGCCGTTCGGCCTGACTATCTATAGCTATATCTCGCACCTAATATTAGGACTCGAACTGAACTACGATGAATCTACGTACATCTATGTGTGTGTAAGATACGTCTCTAGTATGAAACGTTTAGCGAAGCTTTCCCATTCGCACTACTGCACTAAGCAATTATTTATCAACTTCTCGTTCACTCAGCCTGAAATGCCGGCGTATAAGTGATTCCCTGAGTATGTTGCATCAGCAGCTAGACAAGGATGATATAGAAGTTTCCGAAAGAGGAAGTGGAGCTTTTTTGTGACTGGCTCATCAAGACATCTCTTCTTTACTTGTTTATCGTAACTTCCTATAACTAAAGTATGTAAGTAATAAGAGCTGGCGATGATGGACTAATTGGTGTCTTGCAGTTTAGTTCATACAGGTCTCGGTCATGCACCTGGTGTTTACAGATGCGTCCGATCAATCAAGCCTCTGGCTTCAGGTGGTAATGAGTGGCTGTGCTATGCTGGGGGTGAGATTTAGAGCAAACCGAAATTCGCGAAAGCAGGCGAGCCATTGTTTCCTTCATTGATGTCAGGGATCGCCTTATGGGTGTATTAAGGCTTTTATTGTTGCGCAAGTAGAAGACGGTTCTAATTGAGTAATGGCATCCAGACATCCCCTTGGTTATGCACAACTTCCAGTTCCCTTTTTCCATGTTCCGTATCAGCTATCACCATAACAATTGATGGTGTTACAGACTCATATAGCCCAAGAACCGAATGTTCGATTTCAAAAGAACACACGACGCAGGAATCAGTCCTAGCTAGGATGTCGCCTGCTTCAGCGTTACCTCCTATGGCAAGAATTCTCGGGGCTATGATGATTCGCCCTGAGCCTCAAGCACGACCAGTCTCTATTACTGACCAGGCGCCAACCCCTAGTAACGTTATGTCCTGCGTAGAATGAATGGCCGTGTTTAAAGGGGCAGGCTGTGGGCGAGGAGAAGCGAGACCTGCAAGGACTCCCATGAGGCGATCTTCGCGGTGATCTTGAAAATGGGTGAGAGGTTCCGGGTTTGGCCCAGACTGGATCGCGGCGGCCAAGTCGGGGTTGTTTTGGTTGGGGGGTGAGGGATGAGGGCCTCTGTCCGAGACATCATTTGACAGACCGCCGGTTGACGTCGAGATGTTCACGTGGTTCTTGATGGCATCTTCGTTAGAGGGAGGTGGATGATTATTGTTCGTAGCCATTGTTGGGCCTGGAACACGGGGATCTTCCACTTCTTTCGTCGGCCTAAAAGCCGGATACAGAGCCTACACAAAGGTCGTGTTGTTGGATGGATATGTGGTATTAGATGAGTTTGAATAATATGTTCGGCGAGATATTGCGAGTAAATCTACATATGATGTAGTGTATGGAATACCAAATCGAAAAACTAGGAGAGAAAGTCAATGTATCTATATGTGACAAAGGTGGTAATGTGCTAGGAATACTTGTCAAGGTCGATATCTTGTCCACGTGGAAGTCCTCAAGCTTTCAGATGTGTCCATAGTTTGCATACAGTGTCCTGGATCTAGGGAACCCCGTGATGAGGCCATTGATTGACTTACCCGGTTGCTTCCGAGGCCTCACTACTGCATTATAGCAGTCTTGGATCGGATTGTACCATGCAGGAATGACCGTGAAAGGAACCGATCGAGCTTCCTCCCAACTCGGCTTAAGCTGTCGAGGCGGTTAGCAGAAAAACTGTCGCACCCAACCCACCTATTAACTTACCCACAGGTATGACAGTTTTTCTGCTAACCGCCTTGTCTGTCAAGGGGGAGGTGAAATTCCCATCGTGTGATGATCGCCGATACATCGGCCATGTGTGTTCGGCACGCCCGCATCATGTCCGCATGTAAATTTATGGAGGATAGGTTCCTGAAGCTCCGCTCCTGTGGCGCCTCGATGCCCGGGATGAACGCCGTCTCGATTGCCGAGGCGTATGTGGTCGATCGGAATGCTGGTCTCGCACAGAGTTGCCATCTCTTGAATTAGCGAGACTCGACTACAGCACGCACCGTCATTATTACAAAATGGCGCACCAATGAAAACGATTCACTGTAGCAATCGTATTTCTCAGAAGCAAGACTCGCATCGAATGTCGGACCAGCTTGGGCCAGACCAGGGGTGGTTTCCAGAAACCCGGTTGGGCCGAAACGCCCACAGTAGCTGATATCTGATTCGTCCTGCAAGACATCGTATTGTCCACACACGAGCCCCAGCGCATACCGATATCTGAGATGAGGCTACCGAAAAATGACCGATCACATCTGGGATCTCTCCACCGGAAGTTTTCCGCCGGCGCCGCGCTGGCCTAGACTCGAGATACCCAGCGCCGTTCCTGTCGGTGTGCTCTACAGCGGAGACGCACGTCGCCAAGCCACGCTCTCGTAGACGTATCATACAGGCATTCGTAAGCCCATCTCATCTTGCAGATGAGAAAATGCAGAAGTGCAAAATGCGGAGATTTGCCTCCCTGCCCTCTTCTCATAATTACTCGCATCACCACCAGCCATGACTGCGCACTGTATGTCTGATAACTTTTTACGTGGTTTCGGCACATCAATAGGCATGATTGATATATCACCCTGGTGACCAAAGAAGCAGACAACGAACGAATCATAATAAGAGATACACGCAATTAGATTAAAGAATGAGCTTCATTGCTCAGTCACTTGAGAAAGTCCCAGCTACGGCACTAGTCTTCGGCTATCCCGTTACACTGCATAATGGGTAATCTTGAAACTCGAAGCCAGGCATGAAGCGATGGATGCTAGGAAGAAATGTTTCCTCTCTTCGGTCATTTGTAGTAGAGATTCATCGATCCTTCAACGATGACTAAGGCAAACACCACTGACCTTAAAGCATGGAGCTAGGACTAATAATCGTAGGGGAACAAGGATCTATCAATAACCTCAAAGCTACCTACTAATCATTATATAAGCAATGTAAAACACGACATACCCGTTTCCTTTCTGTAAGACTTCCAGACGTCATCTGGACCAGACAGTGTCCCATACTGTATGTAAAACACACTTATAGATACTATCTGCCAGAACATACTAGTGAATACAACAACTCTTCTACCTCGATGGGTCTTGCACTTTATTTTTTTCTCTATCATAGGTTATCATGCCCACCCATCCTTAGTTCAGCAGACTAAAAGTTTTAGTATCGACAAGCATTGACCTCAAACCTAGGAAACTTACGATTGCAGTTCTTTTATCCCTCTTGTAGTCTTGTCGTCATGTGCGGCTTATCTAGTCAGTGACCATTGGTTTCAATCTAGATCAACATCAATATATGGAATGAAATCTGTCCAGATATTAGCATGCAACGGCGGCTGCTCAGAGTTGACCCATAGAGCATATTCCTTTCATAAAATGAAAACGCTAGTAAGGTTTAAGATGAACGATTCGTTATTGAATTCAGAGCGACAAGAGAATAGACCGGCGCTTGAGTTGACTAATATCCTTACGGAATTTCAATCCTGAATCAAACTGGCCCACATCATTGTTCTTCGCATAGAGGTTCCAAGGGCCACGAATCTCCCGAATGATATCGGGGATGCGTGTATCCGTTACAAGACCCGGTTGTTGCTATTCCAAGCAATATATCAATGCCCAATTCCAGTTTTGTAGATAGCATTATGTCAGGATGCTTACCAAGAAGTTGATGTATAGCCTTGTACTAGCGTGAGTGCTCACATGGCAATGAAATGGCCATACTCCTGGGTTGTCGACCTCCCATTGAATGATGATAAAGGCAAGCTCGTCCGGTGATCCCGGGCTCAGCTACTGGCTGTCTCTTTGAGGGTTCATGGGATTTGTTACGACGCCATTCCATTCTCCGAAACCCTCTGCCAAACCCCAGAAATCTGATTTTCCATGTAAATGCATGGTGTCCACCACAGGGAAGTAATTTTCGACTATGAGTCCAATAGAAATAGCATTTCCGAAGTTCATGACGTTGGACTCAGGGTGGCTCGAGAAGTTTCGCTCTCCATTGAACACATCGCCCAGTAACGGCTCCCCGGCAAATGAATATATTAGTAACTAATTATAGGTTCCCAAAGAGATCGATAGAATTATATTGCATTCCCCCTCTGTGCGCCTAGGTTGTACTTCATGCATATCTTACCCATATCTTGCGTAAAAGGATACGTCATTGACATAGAAGACCAAGTTTCCAGTTTCATTTGTCCCCACTGTGAGAGAGATATTTCTTGTTAAATCTGGCGGACCTGGAAGTTTGGGGTAAAGAGGAACGGTTTTTGAGAGTTGATCCTGAAAATATTAACAAGAGGCGCCGACCTTTGTTAACAGGCTTACTTATATTAACACACTTATTGTACGGCCATGTTGTTCGTCGGGTCATGGGGAGCTTGTCCGCGTTAGCCTCGGGGTAGTACACAACAGCAGTTGCATTGGGTTGGACTGATGTGACATTGAGACAATCCACGTCAAGCTCCGAGCGCATCCATACTGCATCTGTCGGCTTCCCCGTGGCTGTAACCAGGACATCAGGCCTTTATCCCACACCAAACGTGAGTATTTTAGTCTTATACGGCTTGATAGGGACATAATCGTTTGACACAACCAGTATGTCATGGTTATCTATGGAGAACTTCTAGATCCCCGAGTTACCAGCATTGATCAGTCTCAGCAGGTGGGTTTTCCCGGTCTTAAATTTGAACACCGATCTGCTTGCACCGCCATGGCACTCTGTGTCATGGGAGAGATTGCATTCGAATGGCATTTTCCCATTGGTGAGATTGTTGTCCACGGGTAGGAAATCGGGAGGGATGTGATAAAGGACTATAAGGTAGCTTAGATACTCAGTGTGGGTATAATCTGTCTAAATGCCGGTATCAAATTAGAATATGGCCTAGGTCTATGTCATGTTTAAAGTGCTGTGGGCTAAAGGCAGGCGTTAGATTGTGCAAGACTTTATATCACAATTGTGACAGTGCTCCTTACCCGTGGAAGACCATAGGCCCAAATATGCCATCCATGTACTGCCCAGAATAATGCGCATGCCACCAGGAAGTGCCATACTCCTCGGCTTGAAACCTATAGACAAAAGTTTCTCCCGGCGTTAATATCGGACATTGTTGAATAGACGGTACCCCATCAGACCAGGGGGTATGGCGTTGCGAGAGCCCATGCCAGTGGATTGCGGTACCCTCTTTGGGATTGTCAACCCCATTTCGCACGCTAACTTCGATCGTATCTCCCCAATCAGCTTCAATTAAATGGCCAGGGAACTGTCCCTTCACCAACAACATGCTTTTAGAGACTCCATATGGGCTTAGAGAACCCCGGGATATCGTAAAGTTGTAATGACGAGTAACGCTAGTTGAAGGCGGCGATGCTCTAGACCTACCATACTCGTATATCGTCTATAGTATCCTCATTAGTTTCAGAATGACATGTAACAAGGTTATGAAGTCACAATTACCTGTAGCCACGCACAGTAGCTTCGGAACTAAGCCGCGTCGAGTCTGATTTAAGCCCACCGTCTATATATCCAATATCAATTCATAGATCCCTTCAGCTGGGGATACCACAGCTCACAAGAGGAGTGTTAGACTTACAAGCGTGAACAAGGTAGAGAAAGGTAAGTGATAGGAACAAGGGGAGATAGTTTAGCATTTTGGAACAGTTTTTTCGTAGGTGGTAGTAGACACGAATCCACGAGGATCATACGGTTGGCTAGGTTCTGCGATGCTAAATCTTGTACATAGGAGCATTATATTTTATATCTTTATACAGGCCAGGACGTGGGTAATGTTCTCTCGTCGTGACAACATCCTGCCCAAGCTATTAACATTTGTCAACGTCAAACCCCCATGGGCCTTCCAACGCTCGAGGAGAAAGATAGCGACGGCCGAATCCAGGCACATGACGCGAATTCGAGTTTACCTAGGTAATAAAACGTCTCATGGAATATGTGTGGTTATAGAAGTTATGTCCACCTGCAGCGGGTTCACGTTTGTTAAGAATCCCGACGTAGTATTATTGGCCTTTGGGGGGCCTTCGCTTCGGTAAGCAACTCGTTGTGTTCTTGTGTGTTGGTATGTCGCCAAACTTGGATGATTAGTGTGATTTGATTGGGGGCGTCATGGTCGGATATTTTTCTCAATTAGGCATTTGTTCTATTCACGTTACCAACAAGGCTAAATTTTGCGGGTCAGCATATCATGACAGACGTGTCGCATTCGAGCAGAACCAACACGCAGCCTGCAGAAAGGCGGAAGATCATGAGAGAAGCCAAACGTACTGGTACATAGCTTCTTGCACGTTACATTTCCAGTCGCGCTATCGTATGCAGGCTACTAGGCACCAACTGACAACATCTCGACTAGTCCTATGGCATCCCCATGCGCATCGCAGCCTGCATAGGATATTTAATAATGCGACAGGGTCCAACCTCGCCCGTCCATCATACTTATCAACAACACACAGCCGGCTCCCCTGTTTTCTATCGCTTGAACTATCTTCACTCTAGACTACCAACGCCTCATTTGACAATGGCTTCTTCATCCAACGAAGCTTTGGCCCTGGTCCAAAAAGCCGAAGCATTCCTCTCCTCCGGTGTCTTGGAGACACTAGATGCAGGGGTGCGACGTAAGTTGAGTGAAGCTGCTCGAAAGCTGAATCTCGCTACAGAAGCTACGGGAGATACCGTCCACAGAATAGTTCACTCGGTTTGTGCAACAAATTATTTGTTAACCCACTCCAGGATGCCAACTGACACGCCTGTAGCCCCTTCAACTGCCTCTCGCTCTCGTTGGAGTAGAGACACATTTGTTTGAGGTCCTTGCAGAGCAGAATGAGGCCACAAATGCGGAGTTGGCAAGCAAGACCAATGTTGACCCAGCTTTGATGAGTATGTTAACATAGCCCCCTTAGAACCAATGGCTAATATTGCCTTGGGTTAGGACGCCTTCTTCGTTATTACCAGTCATTTGGGATGATCGATCAGCCATCTGATGATCTCTACCGCGCCAATAATATCACGTCAGCTATGGTCACACTTGGCGGTCGTGCGGGAATCCCTTTCTAGTAAGTTAGCTGAGGTTTACCTGTTGACGTAGTAGTAGCAGCTGACAGCTTGTGTAGTATGGGGACTCTCGTGCCAGCCTTCAACGCGCTTCCTGAATTTCTTCGTAGAACCAAATATGCTAATGTGACTGACGGGGCTAATTGTCCATGGTACCTCGGTCATCAAACTGACAAGCAAGCTTTCGAGTGGGCAAAAGAGCGCCCAGAGGTGATGGGTCACTTCATGTCGTGGATGGTAAGCCAGCGTGATGGACTTCCAATATTCCTGGATGTTATCGACTTCGAGAAAGAGTTTCCCGCCCAAAGCGCAGACGAGCCAGTTTTTGTCGATATCGGAGGAGCTATGGGCCATCAATGCATCGCTCTCCGACAGAAGCACCCACGCCTTGTCGGTCGTGTAATTCTCCAAGATAGAGAAGAAGTCATTCAGCAGGCCAGAACTCATCCTATTCCCGGCTTTGAGGGCATCGAAACTCAAGCTCACGACTTCTTCACGCCACAGCCAGTCAAAGGTAAGATGCAATCATTTAGGTTATTTGAGCTCCCTAGATTGACGCCGCTAACCCGGAACTGTTACTAGGTGCCCGCGCATATTATTTGCGTAACATTCTGCACGACTGGCCTGACCATAAGTGTGTTGAAATCCTCGAAGCTGTGAAGTCTGCCATGACCAAAGACTCGCGGATTTTGATCGATGAAATGGTGCTCCCCGAGCATGGAGCGCCGTGGAGGGCTACTCAGCTCGACTTGGCCATGAGCACTTGTTTCGCTGCTATGGAACGCTCGCGGGCAGATTGGGATTCGCTCCTTGGTAAGGCAGGGCTTTCTATTTTGAAGGTCTGGAAATACACCGATGAGCTTGATGACTGCATCATCGTGGCCGTGCCAAACTAAACATACGGTGCCGTGGGCTTGAGGCGGGGCACTTCTGCCACCAAGATCTTCGGGAGGGAACAATTAACATGGTACTCAGAGACTTAGTTATCCGCCCCTATTTCCTATTTCGTTACGCTTAATGCAGGATTGATAGCCGGCAGTCGGTGACAGGATGATACACTTAGAGTTTCGCCTCCGCTCTTTCTCTAGCAATGTCACGTTCGTTGCACCTTCAAAGTTCAGTGATAGCTAAAAATTGGATGAATCTGTTCAGCACTCTTAATATAGTTTTGACTTGTTGATGTGTACAACCTTGGGTAAAGGAATAGTTACCCTAAGAAGGTGAGTTGTATCAGTATAGAGAACTTTCACACTCGGTGGAATCCGTAGTTGTCTAGATGGCCAGACACGAGCTATCGAGTGCTTTGCTAAATCTGTGAGGACTATAGCACGAAAATGAAATGTGGCCATCGCGAAGTGATGATTCGCTAATTTCTCTTGTCGATTATGTGGCACGCATGTATGTTGGTTGTTTGGTCTATTCCTGTTACACGTAGGTGACACCTGTACGCTGTTTATGCCGGCTTCGGTGAACACTTTCGGCTATACACCTCTGTACACCTTCGTATTCTCAGAATGTCTTATTTGTATTGAACACGAAGGTATTCAGCCCTCGCTTATTTGAGTCAATTGGTACTACCATGGTGGTTAGTCGTCTTCGGGACCGCTGTATATAGATCCAAGCTAGCCATTCAGGTCTGTTAGTTCTAAAGGAGTAGATCCAAGGACCTAGTCAAGACCTTGAAGATTATTGTTCAATTGAAGTCATCCTTCCAAGCCCAATACAGCCCTTGTGATAATTCCCCACGGGAACCCCTGTTCATGCGAGGTCTAATCTGCAAAATAACACGATACCAGGCCTATTTTCGAACGGGTCATTTGGTGTTTTCATCCTCGAGCCTTGTTCCATTCCAATAGCTCAGCTTGGCATTGGGAAGGTAGGAACAGCCCGCCCAATATGGCAAGATGTAGCGCCAACATTCGCAAGGGTTTCCTGAAATAACTCAATAAGGCATGGGCACTACTGCGGGCCATCATGCGAAGGATCCCAACATCAACAAGGCCCTCTACGAGCCAACAATACCGATACAGCCAACAGTTCAGGTGACCGGCACACTCCAGGTAAGTAGCTATGTTAGTTGGTAGCAATCGCTTGGGGGCCCAATGGAATGTTCCAGACGATATACATAATAGGGCTCTCTGGCTGTACATACCTTTTCGGTGTGCTCTTTTAGCCATGCATATGCGGCGTGGACGAGCGCACATACTTATCTTAACTCGATACCTCCATATCTGCAGTCTATGTGTGGCATAAAGTACCTTTTTTAACTGAAATTTGCTTCACTCCAACGTCTTTAACTCCTTAACATGGAACGCATGATGCCTCGAGATCCAGATATTGACCGAGGTCCCATCATCATTGGCGTCTACTCTGCTGAATGTTTCCTGTCACTCATAGTCTTGATTTTGCGGCTCTGGGCGCGCTCGAGCATTTCAGCTGTCGGATGGGATGACATATTCATGATTATCACATGGGTAAGCCGCTCTTGGGTTCTAGTAATCCCCTTGTTGTGAGAACTAAACATGTCTTCAGGTTCTTTTTGCAGTCCTGACGGTTCTTGTGGGCTTCTTGGGATCAGCTGGTGGAACCCGTCATCTATACTATCTCACCGACGAGGTAGCCAAGCACGTTACCAGACTGAACTGGATAGCGCAGCCTTTTGGTATTATAGCACTGGCCACTGGTAAACTTGCGGTTGGCTTTTTGCTACTGCGTCTAATTCCTCCCAACACAAAATGGAGAAGGCGTATAGTCTGGGTGCTGATGAGTATAACAATGATCGCCAATAGTATTAGCGTCATACTTACCTTCACGCAATGTCGGGACGTGGCTGCTCTATGGGACCCAACTGTACATGCCGTTACACAATGTTGGGATCCCAAGATACAGAGCGACTTCAGCACTTTCACCGGAAGCCTCAATAGTGCAGTCGATATCATCTTCTCCTTGATCCCAATAACGCTTATCTGGAAGCTACATCTATCGGCTCGAAAGCGCTTCGGCCTAATTGTTCTACTTGGCAGCGGCATCTTTTCAGGTGTGAGCGCAGCTATCAAAACTAATCAGCTTGTGACACTAACGGCTCGGTCTGACTTGACGTGGGAAACTTTTGGCCTGTACTTGTGGACGGGTATAGAGATTTTCCTCATTATCGTATGCGGGTGCGTTCCAACCCTGAGGACCCTGGGAACTTGGTTCTCCGGCAGGCAGTCAACTGGTCGTGCTTCCGGGACAAGGAGCAGCCACTGTAATCCCCCTCCTCACCTCAGGGATCAGGAGTTTATGAGACTCGAGGACTTGCCCAACAGCACCCAAGCCACAACCAAAAATAAAGAACCAAGCGATAAACTGTCTACACTCATTCAAGTCAACAGAAGATATGACAATCTTGATCCGTTACACGACGAGGATCGACTTATACAAGTCACGCGGTCTTTCCAAGTAGAATACAGTGGCAACCCGCCCTCACGCTGCTAAGATATTCTACTGAGCTAGGGAGCTGTGTATGGTGTGCATAATTGTATCTATTTCAAAGTTGAAGAGGGTGGTGGATGAGATCATTGCAATCTCATATTGGACTGTATTTAACAGCTTTAGTGTGTTTCAGTGAAATGTGTCTTTAAAGAAATACTGCAGTTCTGTTGATTACGTTCAATCTCTGCTTCACTTCGATTGTGCTCCCCCAATGATCCCTTCCAGCCCAGAAACCCCCCTTCTAGCAGCGGGACACGACCGTCGACCTTGACAGCACGTTACCCGCTTCGTAGGACTTAAGCCCAATGTCACGTATTATTGTCACATTCAGACGGTCAGAATCATCGGGTACATCGAGAACAGTAGCCGCCCTACTTTGAGGTTCAGCCTGCAGCTCTTACAACATCACTGAACAAGTCTATATCGATGGGCAAAGCTAAACCAGCAGTGGTATCCACTCTAAATCGGCAGTGTCCAGCCGTGATACAGGCGACTCCAACCGCTTAGGGTACACACTTTACTATACACAAAATAAAACATTAACTAATACTGGTCACTCTAGTTATTATAGCCATTATAGCCATTATAGCTACTAGTGCCACTATATTTACTACTTAATTCTTTAGCTACCTAGGTAGTTAAAAACGAAGGCTATAAATGTTTCAGAGGCCATAAAGGTGCAATACTTGCAACAGTCGCGAAGGCTACAAAGTTACAGGTGCTGCAGAATTATAGGGGCTGCAAAGTTGCAGAAGCTGCGAAGGTTAAAGGGTGGAGGCGTAAGCTCGACATCAATATTAATCCTTTAGACGGGGAAGCAGTATGAGACCGCCGGTAGGTCGCGGTCTATGGCCATGATTGCCTAGTGGTAGGGTCGTGTTGGATGTGGCGGACTCGAATTCGAATGAGCCCGACGTGAGACCGTACCAACGCGCATCGGAGAACATCCAGATTTGTATGTATTCGAGACAAATGCCTCTGGGCTGCTGACGAGTGTGGGACGTTGGACTCGCTTAGAACCGCCCCCATTCAACTCGATTCCCCCGCTTGCACTATAGACCGAGATGATAGCAGGGCTCTGTGTAACGCTGATGGCTATATCGTATGACTACCAGGATTGGTCAAGTACCGGTACTTAACATACATTATAGATGCAGTCCACCTGAGAAAGGTATGACTTCCCAACAATGTGCACCGATCGCAGATTGGTCATCAAATCTTATGGCTTCAGTTTACGGTACCTGAGGCCAGGTACATATCCAATAATATAAGGTTGAAATCATTTGGTCGTAGGATAATTAGCACAATGACATTTACAAGATAATGAATGCTCTCCCGCTTGCCTCGAATGTGCCTCTTCCTCTGCACTCTACCAGTCACTCGTATTGCTAGACTAATTACACCGTGAGATATTTGTTTTCATATCCTTAGTAACTCGCATAATAATCATGCCTCACCCCAAGGCTACCTCACCACCCCATCAACAGCACAAGCTGTCATCGGAATACACCTTGCCTACTTCCGGCGTGCTTTCACACGTCCCCCAAACCTGGGTTCCCTACGGAGAACTGGCACGAGTAGACAGACCGACAGGTATTCTGCACTTCTACTTCCCCCATCTATTCGGCACGCTCTACGCCGCTTGTATCACTAGCTCTGCTACACAACTCGATGAGCTCCTCTACAAGAACGTGGTATTGTTCGTCGGTACCTTCTTCTTCCGCAGCGCCGCCTGTGCTTGGAACGACAATCTAGACCGTGAATATGACCGCCAAGTCCCCCGTTGCCGCCTTCGTCCATTGGCGCGCGGCGCGCTTACTCCCGCCCAAGGCCATGTCTTCACCATCGTCCTGGCTATGTGCGCGGTCTACTTCATCTATCTACTCCCTTCCAACTGCTGGCTCATCAGCGTGCCGAGCTTCATGCTCGCTACCTTCTATCCCCTCGCGAAACGGGTTACGGACTTCCCGCAGGCGGCACTCGGTGTCCAGCAAGCCCTGGGACTCTTCATCGGGGTCGAAGCAATCATGGCCAACTCCGAGCAATTTCTCGGATTCGGGGCAACAGGGGATACAACAACTGGGCACTTATGGGGTCTCAGCGCGCTATATCTAGCCATCGTTTTCTGGGAAGTCATAGTCGACACAGTCTATGCCCAGCAGGACGTCGAGCACGATGCGCAGGCCGGAGTCCGTAGTATGGCTCTTCATTTCCGCGACAATACGAAAGCCTTGTTATGGGCTATATCACTGCTACAGGCCATGTGTTTAGTGGCAACGGGCGTTTGTGCTGAGTTCGGGCCTGGGTATTTGACTATCGCCTGCGGCGGCGTGATAAGTGCGCTTGGCTACATGCTTGGAACTATCGATCTTTCTGACCCGCGCAAATGCGCCTGGTTCTTTAAGACTGGGCATTGGTATGTCAATCTTGCTATGGCTGGCGGTCTTTTCATTGAATCTCGTATCATCTCCACCATCCTGTCTCCTGTGAGTAGTCCCGCTACAGCCTGACTGTCCTCGCGAAGCTGTCAGCAGTGAATACGCGCAGAGAAGGGTTGTGCAGTTTTTCGATTTCATATGGAGTTGAGCCATCGTCGTGGTATCAGGGGAACTTGCAAGCAGAGCCCCGTGTGAGCCGTCTCCACGCAGAGTGCAAACAGCATTAGAAGGTAATAAGTCGACATAGGGCCAAGATTGTGCCTAAATTAAAAAGCTTTACATTGTAGAGCGTTCCATTTAAATACGTTGAAAATCAAAATGCAAGCATTTTAATTTAAAGAGATTATCGATATACTGCGGTCACAGTATCGTAATTAATTAATTGGTTAATCTATTTAACGTCAGGGGGGGCCACTTCTGGCTAAGGTTACCTTATTGCCAGACCTCCCTAGGGGTATTTAGACGTGGTAAGCTCTTATAACTATATATAATAATATTAAACCATGCCTTTGTAAACTTAATATTTTATTGCTTAAGATCTCTATATTTAATCTCTTTAAGTCCTTTTATATAAGTGAACCTTTTACCGCCTATGCTACTGCCTTTATTTTTTTGCTTTAGTAGTTAACCTTTTTCTAGTCTAAAGTTACAGCTTGTATATAAATTATATAGCAGACCTACCTTTTATACTGGCGGTAGGTGCTAAGAAATGTAGTTAAAGGAGGGAAGTTAGTCACAGCATGATATAAATACGTTGTAGTTAATTCTTTAAATAGACTCTGATCAATTAGAGCCTCGCAGAGGTTTTAGAGTTTTTAGGATCTCGGAATAGAATTTCTCAAGCTTCATCTTCCAGTTTAGTCTGAAGTGTTTGTGGTTGAAGGTAAAGTTTTCCAATCATATTAATTCTAGATACCCCTTAGACACAAGGCAATAGGCCGGCGGTGTCCTGACGACATAAATAGATACCGTCCGAGGGACGTTAGCTAGGAGACGCTGTCTCACATTGAAGAGCATCATTCACACTCATTAAAACCTAGCAGAAAGAAGATCTGCGTCGTGAACTTCGAAGCTCTCGACTTGAGGATAACGGCTCAAACTCAGCGATAACTTTACGAGGTAGTTCAATATCCCCATCCACATAGTCTTCATTTTCAAACAACTCACTCACATGTTCATAATATAAAGTCTTCGAAAACACCGGTGCTATTTGGAATTAGATAAGCAAACAACCAGAGACAACTCATCAAATCAACAAATCCAGACAAATTGCGAAATGCTGTATTACCCTCGTTATAACACTAATACCATTTGCTTATAATATTCCCTTACTCATGAGGGGAAGCAAGTAGTTGACATGAATCGTAACGGCGTTATATAGATAGATAGATAGATAGATAATCTGCCTTTACCCGTCGGAGTAAGCGGTGTGCGCGAGTGAATGACATCTTCGCTCCGCGTGCACATCTGCGTCCTGAAATCCAAATTCCGGAAGTACTTAAACCATGCATGCTATTCTTCATATATGAGCCAAATACGCCTATGTGCTCTGTCCCCGCGCCGAGTCCGACTAGTACCTATGAGAGGAAACCATTATGCCATTGCGCAGCTTCGCGCTGCGCTGCCTCGTCTGCAAACCGGCTCGCGATATATATTATCACTGAACTACATTCACAGAATGCTTGCCCCGTGATGTAATGTGTTGGTTACGTGAGTGTTGCGAGCATAGCCCTCATCAACTTAGGAGGCGGACCTGATTCAAGTAAACCGTTAGCCAAAGAGTATTCCATAACGACTCGACGGGAGAAACCGCCAAATGTATTTATTTGCGCGCACCTTCACCTGCGATTCTTGGGTACGCTGATGGACATCCTACCTTTCTTGTCCTTCTCGATGCGCACCCCGCGCTTGGGCTCCTCAATCCTCTCGATCTCTTCTTCATATAGGACGAGTTCGCCCGTGGGCAGGCGTTCAGCTCGCACAAGCTCGCGGTCTCTGCTGTGACTGTGACTATAGTGCCCGTGGTGATGGTGATGGTCGACGCGCCTGTCCCCTACTAACGCCAGCGGTCCGACTAGGGCATTGTCGCTTATTTCACGCGGCGCTGCATCGACAATAACAGGAGTTCGGGCAGTAGTAGCAGTGTAGCCAGTGGTTATGGAAGGGCCGTAGCTTGTATAGCTTCGACTTGGCGACACTTCACGAACCATGGTCTCCTTGACCACTTCCACCGGAGCAGGTGGCGGTGGTGCTCTGATGACCGTGGGCGGAACGGGCGGCGGTGGGATCGTGAACACCTCTTCTCTACGCTCCTCGACCAACCGGCCAGCAACCGATCGAGCAGCGGCTAGTTCAGCATCGGCTTTCTTGTACTCATCGCTAAGTTTCAGCAAGTCATCGATGTTCTGTTGTCCTAATGCCTTTTGGATGATGACGGTGGTTCCCTATACCGTGTTAGCACCACCCATTAAACTGCAGAAAAGAGGCACGATGACCATGAAAAAAACTATGAAAATTATGTGACTCGACTTACTTCTATGATATAAGGATACTGAAGCTCTGTAATGGCCCGGATCGAAATGAGGCGAAGGGGGATCCTGGTCTTCCCCTTCTTGGGATACTCGCTCTTTGTGGTCTTCGTGGTGAGAGAAGTACCACCAGATCTGCTACTAGATGAAGAGGACGAAGAGCGCGAGCTGCCACGGCGAGAGCGGCTTTGGCGCCTGCGCGGCCTGCTAGTCCGTGACTCGCTTCGGTCTCTGATCTTCCTGTGCCGTATAATCTCTCTTTCCGTGACATGTTCCGGATATGCATGGAAGTCTTCATCCCCGTATCGTTGAGGATCGGCGACCTTGATCTCTTCATAGTCGTTCTCGGCATACATCCTGGGGGGAGGCAGAGCACGAGAGAGGGGTAGAGGGATGGGCTCATAGGGATCTGGGCGGTATTCCTTGCGGCGGGCGGGTGGCCCGTACTCCTCACGGTCATATAGACGCTGAGCTGGTCGTCGATCGAAAGTATCGAGTGATGATTGACGTCTCAGGAGGCCAGTCGGGCGACGGGGCGGTGAAGGGGGGCGCTGGTCACGACTTCGTTCTCTCTCGTAGGAGATATTCCTTTCCAGATCAGGCGGGGGCGAGGGACGACGGCGCATGGGAGGAGGCCGTGATGGGGGCCGTGATACTTCGTCGTCGTCGTCGTAGTAGCGCATGCCGCGCGGGGGGCGATCTTCCTCCCATGGTCGTGGAGCGCGGCGCTCGATGAAGCGCTCGTCGACAGAGGCTTCACGAACACGTTCGCGGGGAGGCTCGCGGGGAGGTGCGCGGGGAGGTGCGCGGGGAGGTGCGCGGGTGTAGTAGCGATCGCGCTCCTCGAAACGATCCTTCTCGTAAGCCAAGCGATCGTGGTCCCATCTCTCACCATAGGCCAGATCCTCCTCTTCGGATCTCCGATAGGCCGTCATTGCAGCCAAGCGTGTGTGCAATATCACGGCGGACCAAGACAGGGAAGATGACGAGGATATGCGTGGAAATATATAGGACGATCAACGAAAGACAGGCGGGCGGGCGGTAAATGGTACAGGTCGAAATCAGATGGATTGCATGAAGAGGAGAAGGAGGGAATCCAAACAGATGGCTAGGGGCCCAAAGTAAGTCAGGATGGGTGGACAGGAGGGATAGATGAATGGATGGATGGATGGAGGATGGAGGATGGTGTCGGGTCTCGAGAGCTGGTGGCGCCCAACAGTCTTGTCTCAAGTCTGCTGGCACTGCTGCTCCATGATGACGACAGAGGGGTCAGGGAGCCGGGGGGGGAGCTTGGGTACTTCCAGTTAGCTCGGCTGGCGGGGTTGTCTTAGCACAGGACAGTGTTCATACTGTATCGTATCCCCAAAGTGCTGTAGAGCATGACAGATTTTTACCGTGTCTGAGTAGCATAAGATACTGTATGCATATGACCAGTACCCAGCTAAGTACTAGCTTTAACCACATGCAAGCTATAATCCTCTATCATCTTCAGCTAGGCATTCTGAAATGGCAATCCATGGATTGAGAAATTAATTATTTTTATTTGATGTCTCTTCTGTGTAGTAGGTGCTTATCTAATGGCATTGACCCTGATATATAGGGTTTTTGGGAATTTCCTGTCTGGACACCTCCTTCGTGTTAGTTCAAATGCCCAAATAACCCAGGCAGAATCGGCAAATTACACTAGTACCGAGTACCTAGATGGTAAAATGGACCCTGATTTATTTAAGCCCTGCATCTCGAAGGTACAGCTGGTACAGAATTCCAAGTTTTAGATTCGGAGGGTAACTAGGTAAAAAAAGAAAAAAACAAGATATCTACGTTTACAACCAACTAACTACCTTGGGTATCGTCTAGTCGCTAGCCTACCAGTCCAACTAATAAATAAACCAACGTTAACTAATAAACTAATCCGCATAAATACTACTACTATAGCGGGATGACGTAGACAACGTAACCTGTTGTAGAGTGTACTCAGTAGAGCCAAGGCAGACTAAGCGACACAAATGCTACCTGCCTAGGTAAGGAGTAAAAAAAGGACTTTGGAGTATTGTAGAATTTTCCAATCAGGGTCTCCCATTCTGCAAATTCCGTTGTCATTTGCCGTGTGCTTCTCTCATAGGACGCTTGAAGCATCACAAATGTTTTCTTTTGTGGGCTCTACTACTCAGTAGGTACGTATGGATATGCATGTACGCTGCCTGTCGTGCAAGGTAAATCTCCTTTGACAATCCACCTTACAGGGTGCTCGGGCCCAATAGCCTGGTGATACGTTAATGGCTTACTGCCCGTGTTTGGGCCTAGGCCAGCTAGGGGTTACGCTCAAGCCACGCTTTCGAATCGTTTAAGAGAATTTTATTTGGCTTCTGCTGCGGTGCAACTATGTCCAGGCACACGACCGTAATACAGTATAGTATGTATGTCTGTGAACACCAAATCTCGTATGCAAGCAGTCGAAAAGGACTGCAGAATATCAATACCAAAGCTATACCGATGATGATTGCTCGCAAACTGCATAGTCCGGAGTCCTTTCCCACCACTAGCGACTGAACGCGTGTAGTTCTCGTCTACGGCGATACGTTAGTTCAGAGGAGACAAAGACTGAGAGGGGAAGCGACTGCAAGCAAAGACCGAAGCGATGCTACAAGTCAGCTTTTAGCAAGATCCAACTATGAGAAATACATACACATCACAGTAGTATGCATCTAAAGTAACTATCCTTATCCTTCAATCCCAGTGAGTTGATAGAGTAGACATCCTAGAGAGTGTCGATCAGGAGCTGGCCCGCGCGATGTGAACTATTACCGTCATGAGTCTTTACTGTGGCATAACTTCGCGAGGATTGCGGGAAAGAAAGTCTTCACGCAGGCTTACAGTTGCTAATTCACAATCACGAGAATCGAACGTATCGGGGTCAATGCCGCTAATCAGAAGAGACCCGAGACCCCTTTTCACCCAATAGTGCGTTGGGAAGTAGAGGCCAGTCGATGATTGCCGAGCATAGCAGGCAGAAATCCATTGAGAACTACTTTTTGGTACGCAAACGATACTCGCATCCACCGCCTTATAACCTGGCTGTGGGATGAAACCTGAGTGAGAACATACCGCCGAAGAATGAAATATAGTATTCTGTCAGACATGCTATTAATAAAGCCAGCTAGCTATGCACAGGTCTAAGATTAATACTGTAGAGGTGTAGTCATTATAACATTGCAGCAGTGTTAAACAGGAACGAGAATACAATGGGAGCAAGGGAACTGTATGAATTGTGAATATATTGTCTCTTATCTCGTTCCAGTGACTCGTGACCAATCCCAAATCAGAAGGCCGTCTTCGAGTGACACCTCGAACAAAGACCGCCGGTTTATCATCCCTCCAATCATGAGATTGTGATCTTGAAGACCAGGGCTTGACTATCAAGACTGTAGCCGCTCTCGTCGGCGTATGGTAACGCGCCACCATTCATGTACCCGTCCTGGGTGATGAAATCATTGTCGCTCAGGCTGAAGACAAAATACTCGCCGTTAGGGTCCTTGGCATTCACAGGAACCATGCCCAACGACTCCCACTTTTCATTCTACATTCGTTGTCAGTCAGACTTCGCACGCTCCCCGAGTTCAGGGACTAGTCGAAGGGGTAAACTCACCAGCAGACCAGGATCCGTATTCCCGCCGTTGTGCACATTAAAGCGGTTTAACTGCGCATTGACGTTAAAGTCCAGAAAGCTGCAGTACGTGGCTGCCGTGATGCCGTCTACCAGGGAACCCGTATCAGCGTCCGCCACGGCACACGCAGTATCCGCGCAATCATAACCGCCCTCAGCCTTGATATCCGTAGCCCCCGAGATGTCGAAAACATCGATCTGTCGGTACACGGACTCGGTAACGTCTTGACCGTTTCCGGCGTCCGAGTCTCGAGAGAGCACGAAGAACTGGCCGTTCTCGAGAGCGAGAATCTCGGACTGCGCTGCGACCTTGGGGTTCTTGCTCGGCTTGGCCGTGGGGTCGTTGTAGAGGGGCAGAGGCACGGTCCACTCGCCTGCGTATATGGGTGCTAACTTGTCGCTTACATCGTATTTGAGGAAACGCGTATTTCGCTCGGTTTGTTTCTCGAGGCCCTACAAATCGTCAGGTTGGTTTGTGCGGGGAACGCCTATCATCCATCATTTATCTGGTTCCCACTGGGGCAATGGGGTGTAGACGTACACCTTCCTGGACAGTCGCGGCCTGTAAAAGCACATATAACGACTTGCCGTCGGCAGAGACGGTGAGACCTTCGAATCCTAGGATCCCGTCAGCAACACGCTTCATATGGCCTAAGCCATTCCGGGTTCGGGCGCACCGTGGTTGTTGTCACGGCCTGTGTCGGGATCTTCCGGGCTGACATCGTCACCTTCACCATTGTCGAGGTAGCGCGGCGGGCTATCCGCTGAAAATGAGTCGGTGCCATTTCGTTTTGGTACTATGGACTCGGGTGGCCGGATCGCGGTAAGCATTGTGCCCGTAGAGTTGAAAAGATCTGTTGCATCCATAGTGAGTAACACCCTGGGTGTTCAAGACACGATACGACTAACATATGTATGGACCATATTCGTCAGAGATCCAGAATGAACCGTCGGCGTTTACGCTGTAACTCAAGTGTCAGCTACCCTTCTTGGCCCTAGTCGTTTGGGAAGGCCGGGGGCCGGCGCGAGATTCACATGAGAGTGTATGCGAAGAGAAGCCGGACACTGCTGTCGACCTCGGAAGAACGCGGTCACGTCATGACTTACTATAGCCCTTCCGGATCCAATGGGATTCTCGTGCCTCCAGGTCCTTCGCCGCCGAAGCCGTCGCCTTCATATGTAGCGATAGGAAGGTCCGGGAAGCCAGGATAGGACAAATGTCCAGTTGCGTCGCCATCTAAACCCGTACAAGGAGTCCCATCCGGTCCAGAGAACGGAATTGTATCTATGTATTGAAACTCCAGGTTCGGTGCTGATGGACTCGAAATAGTCGCATTAGGCTGCAGTGTGAAGAGGATCTTGAACTTGTGAACTCGCGGGTTGTAGTTCAGGGTGCCTTCTGTGTTCCTATTTCCCTGTCAATAAGATAGTCCCTCCCGGCCGGAGAATAGTGCTTCTCTAGCTCACCAGCTTCTGTCGGGAAGCGACCACAGGATACCTGAATACGTCCCATTGCAGTGCTTCTTCCATGCGCCCTGGTCAAGATGGAGAGAGGAACCCAGTCCACCTAGGGTATCACCTAGCTTGTCGACGGCATTCGAGGGCACGTATCCGTAACCAGCAAGCTCGTCATACGAGTACTTTACGCCGTTGCACGTCGTGCTGTTTACACTCGCAGATCGCCTACCGATCGCAGACCCAGTTGTAAAAGCAGCAAGCGTCGCCAGGAGTAGAGTGCGAGCAGCCATGGTGGAAACGTACCGCGTACAACGTGCAAGACGAGCTCAAGCTGACAAGAACCAGACAGAGACGCAGGTATCATTGCCTCTGCGCATGGGTCAGTTCTTATGGCAAACCCATGGTCTAAAATAGCCACGAATGGCTTCCATCGACACGGGCAACACGTGCGCAGACGCGTTCACCACAGCTTCAATCAATCCGCCATCGACGAGGATAAGATGCCACCACGATCCCTTTCGAGAAGGTAGGCTGCATGCACAATATCGCGGCCCCCGCCACCTAAGGCGGACCGAGATCGCCTAGACTGGACCCTACCAATCAGTAGTGTGCTACCATGTTCCATCCTACCGGCGCCCCAGACTAACCTGGTTCAAGAACTAGCCCTCTTGAGCACGTTGCATGTCGCCTGCATCCTATTCGCCAACTGCGCAATCAAAGGAGCACGTGGGGTGTTGCAGTTTCCGTCTGCCAATGTAACTCCCGTAGGAATCGTCGCATCATCTTTTGTCCCGAAGACCAGGATGAGAACGAACGGAGGGTGTGTGGAGCTTCTTTTGATTCTCTGCATGTAGTGTGCAGGGGTCAAGGTAGGGAAGGAATAAAAGGGCTTACGCGTAACACTTCCATTCAAGAACTTATTCCCGGGAGTTCCTAATGTGTAGCGACTGCCAGCGACACTCGGCGACATGCCTGGCATGACTGATTCAGGCCGACGAGATACCCTTCCGACCGCTGCTAGACAACCTCGAGAAGTCGTTCGGGCACCTTAAGCTGTCTGAAATTGCTGTTGATGACGCCGACACCCAACCTACAGTCACGACATGACATTCTTGTCCTTAATACACCTAGCGGCTCCCTCGCAGGCAACGCGCAATTCTCTTCATCGTAAAGACGTGCCTAATACGAGAAGGTAATTGAGGACCGGAATGATTCAAACGATAGCCCAAGCATTTGATATCGCCTGGCAAGAGTAGAAGATCTCAACCCTCTAGGAACCATTGAGGGGCATCAAGACGGCTGGGGAAATGCTGAAAACCATGATTTCGGAAATATCCGGAACATTGCGACGGCTCCCCTGGATCGTTAACCCTTAGGAGTACCTCTCTGTACTTCTATCGAGAAAATTCCCGAATGATCGTAAGATAGTACGCGGGGACGGAATTCGAATAGTCCCAAGGCGCTGTTCCAAGCTAATCGTTCAATGTCGTAGTTCTTGTATGGTGAAGACTCTGGTCCGACTCCTACTTTGGAGATACAAGTTGGGCACCCGTTGTCTTCCATTAGTCCTCAATTCGGATGCGAGGTAACCCAGCGTGTATCAGTACAGTTCGACCGCAGCGGGTGTTAGGTAACTACAACTAGCGTGCCTCTATAGCACCATTTCCGCATGCGCGCACTTGGGCGCTACCGACCAATTGCTCGCGGTCTGTCAAGGGACCTACGCTAGCACGTGTATCATAAAATAACATAGTAATCGATAGTCTTCTACTCGTGCTGATTGTGGTCTATTGTGGTCTATAGAGACAGAACTTTAGAGGCTAATTAGCGCTGTAGAATCAAACATCGGAATCCTACTCAATTAGGGAAAGCTGGCCTATTAGACTCCGAAAACCCCATACGAAGTTTCCAGGCACCGATAATATTGCGCAGTTCGAGGTTACGCATGTATCCCCATACAATTTAAGAAGCCTGGGCGCCTGAAGATCTTAGCATAGCACATACAAAATTATATCCCCGTAATCGTTAACGTTATAGCACACATCAACCTCTCCGTCATGTCGTTCCTGGCCTGCTCCAACGCCAATGACCAATCCTTCGGCCCGAGCGTTAGAGGCTGCCGAAATAACTTCGACTTCACTGTCAGGATTGAACAGCCGTTCTTCTCTCTGATTCCATGTGCGCTGTTTGTCGTTCTCTCGGTATGGCGCATAATTGCGCTCGCCAGGCGGGCAACTGTCGTCGAAGCGCGGTACCTTTGGCTGGTGAAATTTCCGTGTCGGGGTCCAGTATGCCGATTCTTGATTGGGTGCTAATCTAACCCAATCTCAACCAGATAGCCCTTGCATACGCCTGCAATTCTGCAATACTCATAACGAAATCCCCCTCTTGTGGTCCCGGATCTCGAAGAAATAGAAGCCGAAACGAAAGGACCAATGCACCTCTAGTAACATTATATGATATCGGGTTCGTGGCTATATTCTGGGTAATAGTGATGCTCTGTTGCAATATTGGCGTATAAACAGGGTTAGTAGCTGACCGTCGTGTTGTTGTAGCGCCTCTGCGCGTTTGTATTTCTTCTTCCCACCTCTCAATTATAATCCTTTGATTAAGGCGATCAAGCTTGGTGAGAAGCACAATATTAACCTGATGGTCTGACGCAGAGAACCACCACCTCATATCATTTTGTAGCGCACCTAGAGGCTCGGAGTCTCCAGCTTCAATAACTAGCGTTGGCCAGGCGCCTGTATAGCAACGTTCCGGTATTGGACCACCGCTTGAATCACCCTCTCCACCATCACCTCCAGGGTGGCCTTGTAGTCGAAAGGTAGTGCTACCAATTGGAATCCAATTTTCCTCTTGACCATTTCTGGCAAGCTTATGCTCGTATCTTCGATATAGCTGAAGATGAAGTGCTTCATGTAGGATGGTAGGGATTATAATAATTAGAATACCTGTGCTAGCATAATAACGGCGAAGGCGAAATAGGCGATGTTCTTGGCGAGTAAGTTCGTCAAAATCAGTAGGTAAGACATCTAATAATTAGTGTATAATATTTTGAAAGAATGGATTTCTCTATACCTGTAACGATAAGATAATCACCAGAAATACGGTTGATTGCCTGGAGGAGCTCTTTAACGTTTGTAAACCGTATAGTTGGTTCGCCTTGAGATGCTTCTTTATTTGAGGCCACCGTGGCGGGTAGGGTCGAGAGGAAGGGTGATTCTGATGGCATTGTTTCTTATGGAGGGATTCTGCGATGGAGGGATTCTGCAATGGAGGAATTCTGCGATGGAGGGATTATGTGATGGGGGGATTCTGTGATGAAAGTCGAAGTTGATAAAGTTTATGCTGTGTGATGGAGAGTAAGGCTAAATGGATTTTAGTGGGGTTGAGGCTGCCATTTTCGGAAGGCTCAACCCCAACACGGGCACTTTAGATGAAATTGGTATGATCTCTCGCTTAACGACCGATGTTCCTCTTGACATCTTCCACTCGACCTGAGAGGGTCTATACTGCCATCTTTACTATAGCTCTAACAATCAAAGTCGTCATCGCGGTACTCGAGGCCCAGAAAAAGACGAGATGGCTTAGATGGAACAAGGATGACCACAGTCCTGAGGAGACGTGCGGTGTCTACAGTCTGGGTCTATACTCATGGCTTAATCAGCTCGCTCTTGAAGGCTATCAGAAAATCCTGCGGTAATATCCCTTGCACCCTCCGAGCTACCATGCCTACGTGACAGCTTTATTGTCGACGAGAGAGTCCGACATATTCCAATCGATAGGGTCCAAGATCTTTACCCTCTCGACACAGCCATGGCCTCCGCGCAACTACAGCCACGCTTCGTGGAGCACTTCAAATCTTCTTTATTCATGGGATCCAAGCACAGACTTCTTCTTCTTCTCTCACGCACTTTACTGCTTCAGTTGCTCCTTCCCATCATCCCGCGACTAGTTCTGCTCAGATTCACGTTAAGCCTGCCATTTTTTATTGAAAGCTTAATAGGATACTTAGCACGCCCGGCGGCTTCCGTGTCAGCCAACACTGGATATGGACTTATCGGCGCCAGCTCTCTGATATATAGTGGTATTGCTTTGTCAACTGCACTACATTGGTATTTCCACTACCGTATGCTATACATGGCTCGTGGGATACTCGTCAGCTCCATATACGCGAAGACCATGGAAGCTAAAAGTGGCGGGGACGGCAACGCATCCTTGACTCTTATGAGCACTGGTATGTATTATTTGACTCCGGTGACCCCCGATCTACTGTTCCATCCTTGCCTTGGTCTCACTCAAAAGAAAATTCTACCTAATCCTACTCTTCTAGACATAGAACGAATCAACCAAGGGTTCCGTTCCTTACATGAGATCTGGGCGAACATAGCACAAGTAGCAATCTCTGCGTTTCTGCTATATAAACAGCTTGGATCGGCTTTCGTCGTGCCCATTGTCATCGTCATAATATGCGCGCTGGGAATCCTGGCTCCTATCAAGTATACAGCGAGGGGCCAAAGACTAGTAAGTAAACCTACTTTCTGATAGTCGGCACCCACGGATCCAATACGGGTCCTGAAATTTGTCACCACCATCTAAGCCGCTGTGAAATTCACGACAGAGGCGGCTTGACCTGTCATCTGAGCTAGAGTTGTGGCTTCCAAATTGACTTTTCCCTGTAGTGGATGAACGAGATACAGAGACGTGTCAGCCTCACGTCTAATGTCATTGCTGGCATGAAAAACCTGAAAATATCAGGCTTAACGACACCCATCACTTCATTCGTTCAGCAACTTCGAGTAAATGAGCTGTTCGCTAGTAAAGAGGTAGGGCCGTTATGTTTTTACCGTATTTCTCACCGAGGCAAAACAACTTGCCATGGCGTGAACTCTAACTTCGCGCGATACGCTGCCCGCTGGCGTTTCTAAATCCCCATACACTGAATGACAGCTGCTGATCACTTTTCACACAGTACCGAAGACTCGTCCTAATATCAGCCACGCTGGCCTTTGTTCCCTTGTTGACTTCTCCTTTCTTGACCTTTGCGATCGCCCAGCACACGCTTGGTGTTACTAGGATCTATACCTCGCTGTCGTACCTCTTACTCATGAATCATCCCCTTTCGCAGCTATTTCAGACATTCCCGCTGGTTGTTGGGGGGTAGAATGCCTGCACCATATTCAATCGTTTTGTAAGTGATCTCTTTGACTATCAATTCCCGACAAACATACGCCACGAGCTGCTGTGAGACATCCCACCCAAGGTAGACACAAAACGCCGCTTGTTTGAAGGAAGAGCAGAAGACCCACCCGTTGAATGGTAGGCCGAGAGTACTGGGCTGCAAAACTAACTCCTTTATCAACAATATAGTGGAATCGAAGGACCGTCGCGACTATCGGGCTGCCAATAACTCTAAAGATGCCCGGAAGGCGATGGTAGTATCCGAGCCCGGGTCTAAAGTGAACAGTACCTCTAAGGGACCTATGATTGTGATCGAAGCCGGAAGTTTCGGCTGGCTACCGGATCAAGCAGCCCTCAGTGACATTAACATTTCTGTTGAAAGGGGGTCATTGACGATGGCCGTGGGTCCTATTGGTTCCGGAAAGTCTTCGCTCTGTAAAGCGCTACTAGGTGAAATACCTCACTGTCACGAGAAGGTGACCATTAATATGCGCTCCTCATAGATTGGTTACTGTGAACAGACTCCATTTCTATCTAATGGAAGCATACACGACAATATAGTTGGCTTTTCGCCATTTGATGCGGCCCGCTATGCAGAAGTTGTCGAAGTTACCCTTCTCGAGGTAGATTGCAAGACACTACCACAAGGCCATGATACGATCGTGGGGTAGCAATGGCATTACTCTCTCTGGCGGACAGAAGCAGCGCGTGGCTCTCGCGCGGGCTCTTTACCCGCAAACGGATCTCCTCGTTCTCGACGATGTCTTTAGCGGGCTGGATACAGATACAGAAGATCAAGTCTCCGATCGGATCTTTGGGAAGACGGGTCTGCTGAAGAATAGAGGCACGTCAGCTATGCTCTGCACACATTCAGTCTGCCAGTAAGTGGCTCTCACACCCACACATTTACACCAAGAAAATTTCTGCCATTGGATACACGGAAATTACGGGTGTGGTTGAAGACATACTTTTAGGTACCCACATCGTTCTAAGGTCAGGACGTCTTGATGAGCACGTATGCTGACCTAAATTGCACAAGTCTCCTAAATGCAGACCATATTATAGTACTTGACAATGGCAGGATTGTGGAACAAGGAGTATCCAACGAGCTTAATGTTGATGGAGGCTACATCAATAGCTTGGGGATTAAAGATATCTCTGATCCCGATGAGTCGAGCACTGACACAGAGTTGAAAACCAAGACGACACTCCCTCCAACAATTCAAGATTCAATGGAATCTACAGCCCCCGAGGCCCTCGACCAAACCCGCCAGACGGGGAATCTCAACGTTCATAAGATTTATTTCAAGAGTATGGGGTGGTCTTGTAAGTCTACTTGCTCCCCTTTACTCAGAATCATCTCACAAACACCAATGCATCTTCGTCCTAGCCACTTTCGTCCAAGTCCCCTCAAGTCCAGGGAAAGGGCGCGCAGTGCGCTTTCGCTAACTAGCTGTAGTGACCATATTCTTTTTCTTCCTTGGAATCACTCACGGAGCCTTTGTCAACTATCCTACCGTCTGGCTCTCCTACTGGGCTGCAGACGCGACCAGTGCAAGTCCGTCTCACACGAACGGCTACTATATCGGGCTCTATTCCTTGTTTCAAATCATGGCACTATTATCTCTGGCGGCACCTGCATTCCTTTTGCTACTGACGGGTGTTTCTCGCGCTGGAGCTTCCCCACATCACACTGCCCTGAAGACAATGGTCTACGCCCCTTTAAGGTTCTTCACAACCACAGACCAGGGAGTTATCATAACCCTGTTCTCTCAGGACCTGAACCTTGTTGATACTGATCTCCCAGGTGCGTTATTGAACATAATTATATTTACATTCATACCTATTGGCCAGGCTGCTGTGATTGCTTCATCTGTACCATACCTCCGATTTCCTATCCATTCATCGGTGTAATTTTATATGTGTTGCAGAGATTCTACCTCAGAGTGAGTGATCCCTGCCACTTATTTGCTCCTTTTGGATCAAGATACCACTAATAAGGTTACGTGATCTTTACCGTCTAGATACTGTGTAGAGAAGTAGTAGTGCTGACTCCATGTTCCGGTAGACGTCTAGACAACTACGACTGCTAGATCTGGAAGCTAAAAGTCCTTTAAGCAAACCGCATGGGCCCCGGGCCATAGGGCTACGGGCCACCTTAGCCTATTTCAGTTACACCCTTGTTATAAAGTGGGCATTATAGCTATAAATAGAAGCTAACCCATATTAAAATCGGATTTTTCTCTATTATTTTATAAAAAATAGAAAAAAATATATATATTATATATATATAGT
>NPFG01000214.1:0-63500 GCA_002288965.1 Xylaria sp. MSU_SB201401 | reverse complement strand
TGGTACAGAAGCCTCTAAGACTAGGGTGAAAGAGCAGCTAGTGTTGCAAATTACACCCCGTAGTCTATTAAGAAAATCAGTTCCTAATGCTTTAACCTATATAAAGGGGCAAAGCTGGATCGGCAGTATTTTTTATAATTTTATAGCTATTTTATTTATAGAGATATAAAAAACTACGCTAAAATAATCTTTATAAAAGTATTTTTAAAGACGTATAAACTAAATAATTTTTTAAAAATAAAAACAAATAAGATTTAAAAAGCTTATTAAATAAGGAATTTAAATATACTAATTATTAATTTATAGTTATAAAACTGGTAAAATTATTTAAAGTAAGGGGTAAATCCCTTATAAGTGAATTTCTTATTATAAAGTACTGTTAAAAAAAGGTGATAATTTAATTAGGGTGGTAATTAAAGTGGGAAATGCGTTAAATATTAGTAAAGACTGATGCTTTAATCCCGGTATAGACCGGACTTTAACGTTAGTAAATTCGGGGGTTATCGCGCTTAATTAAGTACTTTTGAGATAAGTTTTACCATTCCGAATCGGAAAGGGAAGCTAGCTTGAGCTACGCCGCTTTTAGCCTGAGACTAAGCCGGATATTAAAGTGCGCTTAACCTGATTCACCAGTTAAAGATAAGGCACATGCTGGCTGCGAGTAGAACGCGTTTAAGTTATCTAAGTATCGTTATATGCCTTAAGGAACTACCCTGTACTTGCCTAAGCTAATCCTATAGAAGGGTATCGTAAGCCGCATCGGCTCCGATGCTTTACTGGGACACTGAGCTCTCCCTCCCAACACATCAACTTCCACAAGCTACGTGTGTGCAACTTTTTTAATTTCTATATAGTTTTATTTTCCCTCAATCTTTCTCTCATATCTTGCTGCAGATGATTAAATGCTTCGTGACTCTCTTAGGCAGTTATACAATGTGCAGACTAATAAATCAGCTTGTAAGATGGCGGCTTCACCGACGTCGGCTAAGTCTGCTCGGTTTCGGCTATAACCGGTCTTTACGGATTCTTTCCTCTAGTACTTACAACTAACATCGGTATAACATAATCATGCAACCCAACACATCGTTCTCTTGAGCCGAATAGAGCTATTTCATTTTGATTATTTCAGTAATCTTCCGAGAACCGGTGGGTAACTAATATGCCTTCGTTAAGTTATACGTAGGTAATCTGGTTGGTGCATAGTTGGGACAAGTTGATGATATGGTCTTTGGCGACTTTGGCTCTTCACTGGAAACTTAAGAGCATAAGTAAACACCGGTGCCGAAGTCGGGGATACTGTATATGTCGATAGCCTCCCACTTTCTCCAACCCTGGATGGGATTCACACATACTTGGACGGCATCGAGCTCAGACAAGCCGAAACGGGTATCTTTGGCCGCTCTTGCGCCGCTGCCACTGCCACTGCCGCTGCTGCTGCTACTGGTCGCGTCTAGTCGAGGCGACACGCCCATACACACCAGCTTCCAGTCGGCAAAAAGCAAACCAGCCTGGCGCGCATGAAGCGCCGTCCTCTACCGTTGATGGCAGACGCCCATCAGGAAACGCACCCGTCACCACTGCCCAGCCGTATTAAGAGAAACACGGCTTGCACATCCTGTCGTGACGCCAAGGTACGATCCAGTTCACGCCGCCTTATATAACCGATGGGTTGGACCGATGGGGCTGATACAACTCATAGGTCCGCTGCAATCCTAGTTCGAACCCGGATCAGCCATGCCAGCGATGCGCAAAGCTACAATTAACATGTGTTGTCGACAAACCCATAAGAGGATATCCCGACGCAGGTATGCTTGGAACACATGGATCTTTCAGCTCAAGTTTTCGCTTGCTTCTTTTTTTCAGCCATTTGTCCGCGCACTGGGGTTTGATAGCCACATATCCACATATATCCATCTCCTTACTCATAGCACTTAGACATGTTGGTTGATATCAATCCTTGCTCCATTGGGCAACTGCTCGTCTTTCATTCTTTAGGATTGGAACAGGGTTCATGCTTCGGCGGTCCGAGTTTGACCGCCCCATGTGTTTCCAAAAATCAAGCCCTCCTTGCATTCTGGATCAAAGCATCATTGCTGATTACCCAGTCTAGTAAACTAGATGAACTTGCGCAGGAGATACAGTCTATCAAAGAGTCTGTCGGGTCAGCTTCATCCGCTAGTCTTCCACCGTCTAGTGCCGTCATCACCCCTTCAAGGGATTCGGAACAATTAGGCATCACCTCTCCGAGTGCCGTCTCATCTCGGTCCAGGCAAAATGCTACAGGTAGACCTGTTGTCACCGACTCCATAGAGCCGCCGGTGGCCCTGAACACGCCGGTAACGACAGTCATTCGGGATACTGGCAGTAGTCCGAGTCTACCCCGCACTCTGGGTTCATATCCCTTCTCTGGTGAAGACATCGATTACTACTTCCAGAAGTTCTTCGCATGTTACCACCCCTATATGCCCGTGGTACGCTATCACGACGCGAATAAATGTTACGAGTCCTGCCCTCTACTCTTTTGGACCGTTATCTACGTAGCCTCCCACCGTTACGCAAAGACCAAGTCATTGATCACCTTCTTATCAGAAGAAATTCGACGGCAGGTGTTCATAGCGTTGGGTGAAATACCCCTGTCGCTGCCTACGCTTAATGCCATCATTCTAATCTGCACCTGGATTTTTCCTGGTTGCCGCTTTCATAGTGACCCATCAGCCATGCTTTCGAGCGTGACAACAAACGCTGCGCTGCTGTTGGGATTGCACACTGGGAGAGGTGGTCACCCAGAATATAGCCACGGAGTGTTCCAGAACAACTTCACAAATGAGGAGGCGACCTTTACTTGGGCAGGCCTCAATATTGTGTCACAGAGGTAATTCAACTGCGTCTAGTCTGTGTCTTAGACTAACTAGACATCAGAGTCTCTTCGTTCATGGGGTTACCACCTGTCACTTCCCTATTCAATCAAACTATTCAGAATACCAGTGAGCCCCCCTCCTGCCTCCGTTCGTAAGGACTTGACA
Organism: Xylaria sp. MSU_SB201401; assembly: GCA_002288965.1. NCBI lineage: Eukaryota > Fungi > Ascomycota > Sordariomycetes > Xylariales > Xylariaceae > Xylaria > Xylaria sp. MSU_SB201401. The sequence goes on along the minus strand of NPFG01000214.1, from coordinate 60,477 downwards.
ACAAACTCTGCAAACTTCTTCACATCGACTTCGCAGCTCCCTCGTTTTGAGTGATACTATTATTTTGATTTAATGAAGGTATTACTAACTAGAGTATTGGCAGTTGATGGGCGAACATCCTTTCACGTCCCGTCCGGCTTTCGTATCCTCTTAGAATGTCAGAAGTTCTCCAACCATGTCAGTAAGATAGTGCTGGCCAACCTCCAGGAGTCAAGTGGGGTATCGGCCCATATAGTTCAAGTACTTGAAGACGAGTGGAACATCGTACAAGGCATGATCTGTTCTGAACGAGCGGGTACGCGAAGTTCCTCTCAAGTTCCTCTCTATTTTCTCGCTAATGACACTAGATGACCTGGATAGGTTCAACGCCTTGCTCATGAGGCTTGAGATTCAGGTTTATTATATGATGCCCGCCCCAGGCTATAGCCCAGAGCTCTTGAGGCAGCTGATTCTACGTACATACCATACCGCCGCCTCGGTTATCCAAAACGTCCAAGAATTGGATCGGAAAACTGGATTCCTGCACCACATCACGCATCCTCAAATACGCTCTCTTGTAACGGCAAGCTGCGTCGTTTTCAAGTTGCTTCGTTCATCGTACATGCAGTTCCTAGACCGCAAGTCAGTCGAGGCTGTGGCCTCGGACACGATCCTAATCTGCGAGCGAACGAGCGTGATGGAGGGTGATATGCCATTGCGTCTGAAGACCTTACTCAAGACCTTTCTTGATATTTATTATTCTTCAACCCCAGGTGCATCGTGGCAGAACGAGGAGCCGCTTGCATTAAGCTTTCGGAATCGCCTAGGGGCTGGTGTGACCTTCGATTGCTTGCTAGCATGGAAGACTGACGGCAGGAAGCGCGCGATGGGCCAGCAGACGCCCAATCCTCCTAACGAAAACACCGGCGAGGAAACGGAAACGCTTCTGGCCGGCACTGTACCTGATTCATTAGCTATTGACTGGAGCTTCATGGATGAGTTCGAATGGACTTGGACGCCTCCTGGTCTAGCTCCTCCGTTGAACTTATGGCATGGCATGGCACGTTAATCAGATATCATACCCCGAAAATATGGCGGATCGCAAATCTACTCTTTGATTTTTCGGGGCGTTTGTGGCATTATGTTACATCAAAATCGCAACTATGCTTGAATTGAACATATACTCTGACGGAATCTTTCGAGATCTCGGCGCTTTTCAATCGGCGACAATGTTTCTTGACATTATGACTCTAGAAACCTGCATAATTCTTCTTGTGATCAACAGAATCTATATAGAGCTTTCGGAGCAGCATATTCATGATAGTCGCTCGTCTATGTACCATTCTACCTACGAGCGTATCTCGATCATTTCTCAACTTGAACGTCTCATGGGTACGATCCATAGTATGTTAATCTATAAAAACAGCCCACCCTCGATGTTATTTGCGCAATATTCACAAAGATGACCCTTCATAGTCTAAACGAGCAGCGGCTTATTGCATCTATCAATCTACTCTGCCGAGGTACAGCTCGACTTCTCTATCAAAGTCAATGTACCGGTACCTCGTATACAAGGCTCATGATGGTCTTCTAGTTTAGCTATAATGAACAAATTAAACCGTTCAGTTAGTTCCTCAACCTATCATCTACGTGAAAGCGAGCCACGCCAACATCGAAAGTCAAACACGATACCACGGCACAGCCTACTTCCCATTGCCTCGACAGACATTGGTGGGACGATTCACATCGTCGCGTCGTCGACACTGTATCCTACAGATATGATGCGATTGGGTAGTCACCAGCCAGTCATCCGGCCTTGCTCCGCCCCCGTAATCCGGCTAACCCACGGAGAAGGAAGTCCTACTGGAGTCAAAACAGAGGCCGCCGCTTAATCCTTCCGCGGGCCCCATCATCCCCGAACCGAACGGGCCGGAGCCCTGGGCACCTCGGACGAACTCGAGACGAACGTGGCTGTGCCTGTTGCCGCCGGTCCTACCATGTCCCCATCCCATCTCATCCCGAGACCCGAGAGACACCTGACACTTGCACACCTGACACATTGTCGGGCCATGGCGGCGAACCTACCTGACCAGTCCTTACTTCGCTATACATATTTTGTGACATAAAAAAATAAGATCCTGCAGAGGAACATAGAAGGCGTTTACTCGGAAGTCATCGTTCGCGGTCTCAGCTGGGAGTGGCTGTGCTTGTGATAAAACGTGCACATTTTCGGATTTTCCTTTCGTCTGGGTACACCTGCGCTCAACGACGAGCCCAACTTAGTAATTTATGCGAGCGAGAGTTGCGCTACGGCAGCTCTCCAGATGCTTGGCGCGTAGATGGGATGACAAGAGACTGTGTGTATCAAGATCCCGTGTTTTGAAACATCATACGGGCTTTGCGTGCGATACTATGTAGTTGCGTGGATGGGGCGAGCCGGAGATTTTTGGGCCAACGCGAAGTAGATAAGCAGAGAGATTCACTCTTGATAGTATCTGGACTAGCAGTCGCCTGGGCGAGGCTACGCTAAGGCTGCGGGGAGAGATAAGAATACGACTCACCGATAGGTCGCTCGAATGTGTATGATCGCCACGAAGATCGCCGTCATACCAACTAGTTTTACACAATCGAAGCTTCTATTTTTTTTCCCTATGACTGGCACGAGAGGCTACGTATGAAATGAATCCTGGAGAGATTATTCTATGCTGGACATTCAATTGGTAAGCTCTTCCAATGTCCAAACGTTATGGGAAGGTATTCGTTCGATGACAACCCTCCCCTCAGCCGCTCCCCCTTTTCCTCCTTTGACGGAGGATGTCTCTTATAACGTGGGGGGTCCAATGGTAATGCCGACGTTGAGAAATGCCCTAAACAGTGCGCTGCTCGTCACATAACTTTACATTCAGGAGGCAAGAACCACCAGGTACATGCATCCACATGCATACTAATGGTGTGATGTATTTTAGGGGTGTGAAAAGGGGAACGGGGGAGTTCGTTGGGGGGTTACGTTCGTTGATCTCGGTGATCGACAAGGAACACCGATCACTTTCCCCAAGTAAAGAGCGTGGACCTTTCCGGAAACGACATCTACGTAAAACCGCGTGTGTGCGCACACGTGTAAATGTTGGTAGGTTCACATAATCTAGATACCTATGCTCAGCGCAGTTGTGCGGTGGTGTAATTAAATTACCTACTAACGTAGCGCAATAGGCGCTGGAGATGAATATAGTCTCTCATGTGCGCAGGTGAGATCTTTGCCAAGGTGTCAGGGTAAGTACCTAAGTGCTAGAAGTAAACATGTAAGGTCGCCTTCATCGGTGTGCCAATTCACGTCAAGCGCAGTCAAGCATGGACTAAATTCGCATAACAATCGACTGAAGCATACCAAACCTGGCCGGCCAGCAATGCTCGGCGTCCGGCGTCTGGTCCCGTGCCTTAGCGAGGGAGGGCCACCACCGAGGATTTATTAACCTTCATTACCGTGCTGCCCTGTCTATCTGTTCATCTGTCTGGCTCTACGCATAGTGTAATGTTCCCCAAGATCGGATTCCCGGATTCTCCCGCTTGAAACAAACGCATTGCCTGGGGACCCATGCATCCATCACCCATGCAGATGCACTTTAGACAGGCCACTTTACTTAGCGCTTTACTTGGTAGTAGTAGCGAAGCAAATTAGCTGCGCCAGGGGGTTGCGTGGGAAAATTTACTCAGTCTGTATGGTGGAGAGAACTGGGTTAAATAAGCACTTGGTTAGTGCTGTATATGTGGGCATATAAACCTGGGTAAATACCTAGATCAAGCACCTAATGTCCGTCCTCAACTGTGCCGAGCATGTCAAAGTAAGCCAAGCGAGAACCTATTGTTGTGTTGTCGTAATTAACAGGTCAGATTGTGGCGTTAAGGCAAATCGAAGGGGACGTGCAATTCCCCAGTCCCGACACAGTGGCTTTTGGGAACGGGTATAGATTGCCTATCTAGGCGGACCAGGCCACCAAAGTGCCACCCACCATCCACCTCGATAACCGCGGCAGCTTACGCCGCAAGATGGGGGTTTAACCTAGATGGTTGGCAGGAATATTGGGGCCAAGGATGGGGTTAAGAAGGGCATACGGATAGGGTTTCTGGCAAGAGAGAAGAAATAAAAAGGAGGCATAAGAGCGTAGGATGACGACATGCTTCCCGGCTGTCAAGCCACCAACAGAAAGGTAACGAGAACAAAGTGGTGGACGTTGGTAAGACGGACCTTGACCAGAAACTCCCCCTACGTTGGATCTTCCCGTCGGCGCCCCGTCTAGGTATACTATTCCGTGGTGACATCGTCGCTCATCCACTCATCAAGCTCCATCGTGAACATCGGTGTCTTACGGCGCCGACATGGCGTGGCCTGTGCTTCCCTCAAATTGTACGCAACTTAATACCCGAAGCGGTAGGCGGGAGGTCGCGTCCGTCAACCGGGGGAGGCCCTAGGGCCACGAGTGACTATTGGGTATAGCCAAGAGTTAGTATAACTGTATAACATTAGTCAGTGATGATTGCGCGGTGCTATGCAGGTTACGGTAGGTCGATTTTCAGTGCGCATGTATGTATGTACTACCTACTTAGTGTAGTAACGCTGCTGTCAGTAGGGAATCCGGGTCAACGATCATCCGCGTGTTACATTCCATTGGGTCCGCCTTGCTTTGGGACTAAGGGGGTGATTAAGTCCCTTGGTAATAACGGCATGCCACGCATCTGCACGCGTCTGCCAAAAATGCAGCGAAGAAGGGGGACCAAGGATACCGGCGATTCCTGTCGGGTGGTTCGGCGGGCGTTCTAGATCTCCATACTTCTCCGTTTATTCATTTTTCTACGCAAGGTGTGCCAGACGGCCGACGAGTCGCCTGGCGTGCAAGGACAGGTCTGGATGAGAGTTGTTGTCTGTATGAAGACTTTTGTTTTATATACTGATATGCACCCGTCTGTTTTTTCTTGGGATTTCCCTTGACATGCGCCTAGCCTTTCATATATGCAAGTATATGACAGTCCTGGCGGACCGAGATGAGGAACCATGAACGTCTAATGCAATGAAACGGTTAGTATATTTCCTCACCGCCCTCCCATGTCAATTGTTCTGTCTGTTTGTCGTACCTTCATGTCTTTTGTCCTATCTGACTGGCTGGCTGGGATTGTTCGGCAGGCGCGGCCTTACCCGCGACGAAGCGAACTGTGATATTTCAAAGACGGATAACCCGGGCCTTTTTTACTGGGCGAGGAGGGACCGTGCTGTCAGCGCCTCATCTGGGTTCCTGCTGTCAGACGAAATAACCCGATGCGCACGGGCATAGATCTCAGCGACCATCAGTGGCGACAGTAGGTATGCTGTGTAAATGTAGTGCAGTGTGTTGAACGGCGGAAAAAACCACATAATAGAAAAATAAAATGCAAACAGGGATCCTAGCCCGCCGTATATATTCCTCCCTTGTCGCTTTCGCTTCTTAAGGTGATCTTTGGGTTACCAGAAATGATTAACCCCTGCCCTCACTTCCCTGTCAATGAAACATGAAAAGTCACTAAAAATCATAGTCCCGGCCCTGTCAGGAGACAACCCATGGTTTCCGCGTGTAATGTATACTGATGACCATAGGTCCTAGGGGAAACGCCGAGATGCGATTCGGTCGTCATCGTTCAAATATGACAGCGGGACAAGGGATCGCCGGTCCTGTCATCAGACTCCCCTTTCGTTTAGATTCGTACCGCATCTCGTATCTGTCTAATGTACGTGCTTGCCTCTACTTAGCTAATTATCACTTCAATATATTATCCCTTCTCGGGCGGCCTGGAGCAGGGCCCGAGACGGTGATCCCTCACAGGTATAGGTCAGCGGCTGGCTCGTTTTGCTGTAGTCTGATAACGCCGTCGGTTTTTGTTGTCTCGGTCAAATCCAGACCTGGCTCTCGTTCACAAACAGGAGAACCATCACCTTTATAAGTGACGAAAGCGCATCTCATAAGCTGCTCGCACATCCGACTCCAAACGCCAGCTTCGAAGCCATCGAATATGAACAACATAATAATTGATGGGTTAATGTCTGCTCGTTCTGGTTCCACTCAATGCTGCTAATTAGCTTTCTCAGCGTCTCCGTTTTTTCGGGCCCACGGGACCCTTGTGTCTGCTAGGGATATCATTATAACCCACTATTAATCCTTACTGACGGCTCTCAGGAATACCACGCTTAGTCGATTCAGCCCTCGCCAGCAGAAGTTAGTGATCGAAGAACAAGAGTAAGCATCCAGCTATACCGAGCCTACCCTCCTCGGCATTCAAGAGCGTCTCATGTACAATACTTATCACAGCAAGCATCGGCAAAGTCACTATTCCGATATACTGACCTGATTTTAGGCATACAGTATTTGACCAACGGCATAGACTCGTGATGTTCCCAGTCATTCCAGAGTGCAGATAAATACTAGTCACTTCGAAACGTCACTGGTCAGAATGCTCATAAGGCCAAATATGCAGCGGAGTACTTGGCATCATATGTAAATTCCTTTCTCTATGGTAGTGTTCGGGGCAATGACACTCAAGTATGGGAGGAGAGATTAAGGGTTTGCCATTTGAGTGCCTTCAGGTCAGGACTCGCTCATAGGAAGGTCGATTCCATGATAATATATACGAGGGGTCGCGCGCAATTGCTTAGAAGGCGCATGTTCGTATTGGCTCTCAAACCGTGATTGAAGAGATGCTTTTGTATCAGCCAGCGGCAAGCTTAGATATGACATTAGATTACTAATTTGTCGCCATTAGCTTGGACTGAACAGGCGAGGACGAACCCGTGACTCGAAAACTGAGCGGGGGCGGCTCTTGGCCTTAATTAATGTTCTAAGTGCCGAATAGTAACCGTATGCGGGGGTTCCCGTTGATGGGTTCGGATATTCGCCGGCATGACCTCCTTTCAGATCTTGTGGTCGTGCGAGATCTGATATGCAGTTTGCCCTTTGGGCGGTGGCGGATCAGTGTGCTACTGCCAGAGGATCGCGGCATCAAGTCAGACAATAGCATGTCAAAATTTGTACTCAACCCAAATAAGTAAAATGTTCTTTTTCAGGTGGTAACTGTACCAAGACATGCAGATGCGTTCTTCCGATGTCGTGGCATTAGATCATACGGCTACACCTTGAGAAGCGACGCGTCGGTTCCTCTGCAGCATAGTGACGGTAGCAGACAGTAGTGGTAGAAACGGAAACATTCATTTGCAGCATTTTACCCAAATTACATGTAGATATCAGCGTTATCGTGGACGAGGACCGGGGCGGTATTCGAGAAAATCCAATGCCCCCCCCTCTTTGGTGTAGTGATTTCTTAAACCTGATACAAGCTCCGCTGGTAGATCGGATCGCTGCGTTTCAACCGAATGGCCCCCAACCTGCTTGCATTGCACCAGTTCGCCACAGGTGCTGAGGCTTTACCAAGATCACGGGGAAAGCATGGTTTCAAGGGAACACGACCTATACAGCACGTACCAGCGCGCCAACAACTTGAATGATTTGCTCGAGACGTCCTTGTTAGTATCGAGTCTAAACATCAGATTGTAGCAATGCATATTGCCGCGCCGTCACTTCTCGAAGAGCCAAAACCTTGCTCTATGATGCAAATTGCCGTCTGTACTGCGTGGAATGGCGGTGGAGGAGGCTTTATTGGGAGCGAACGAGGCGCCACACCCTGGTGGGCTGCCATCATAATGTTAACCAAGGGTCGCACACAGGAGCGCAAATCCCGAGAAACTCGCTCCGGTACGATAATGTGATATGCCAGGGTCGCTTTACTTGGTCAGTGGTAGCTCTGCTCCTTAATTGGGATCAGGGTACAAGAAATATGTCCGTAGCCGTCTGCAAGATTAGCGATGTCGTGTCGAGGTAAGCTGCTCCCCAATGCCCTGTGCATTGCTCGGTCAAAGTGGGAACGGTGTTCCATGGGCGTCCAGTGCATCTGCAAACGCCCAAGACATTTTATGTGCTGTAAGTAGGTGTGCAGCGGTTGTGACTGATAGGCATCAGACCCGATCATGGGCAGCGGCGCAGATGATTGCCTCAAGAACAGTTCTGAGCGCCACCGACGGTAAAGTGTCCACGCAGGCTTTTCTGATAGCCGTTACGACACCTAGCGGGCGAATGACCTTGATCCCAACCCTAGTTCATTCACACACTTGGTACGCTAGTAGCGTAGCCGGGATCGTGAGAAGGACATGGGAGAACCAAGGCCGTGCTGGTGTAGGGTAGTTTAGATCGTCGCTCATGATCTGATACTGCACGAGAAGCCGGACCGGGTAAAGAGAATGCACGTGTCCCAAGCCACGAAGCTAGCTACGTCGCGGTCGTCCCCAGGAGGAGCTGGCCGATAGCAATTGAAAGCGATCAGCCTAAAGGGGAAGCATGGTAAGGTTGAGATTAGAGCATGGTCCGGCTGGAAGAGTGAGAAGCGCATTTCGATCGAATGTTCAAGTTGTAATCTCTGATGCGAGATGGGGGCGAGATGGTATGGTTCTAGTCAAATGTGGCTAATTAGCACAAGTACCGCGTACAAGGGCCCCAGTACTTTAGTGGACGTATTGATGTACGATGTACTACCATAGTACCTAAGCAAGTGCCTACCTAACCGCTACTACCTACCTAGGTAGGTACTTAGGTATGCTGCTAGTATTAATATGTACTTGGATAGCCTCGCGACTATCCCATCACTAACCATACCTACCATGATGGTTCGTTTTCTAATATGCTTGCTGGATAAATATAAAGCTTGCAACTGGGCATCTGTGCTTTTGGAGCTACATTAATTTCGGTTGTCTACATTGTTCGCATAGGTATTATGTCGCTACTTAGGTAGTGTATATATCCCATATTGTTACCAGACCTGGGCAGATACATACTTACACAAGTGATAGACGTGACTGTAATCCAGATATTTTGCTATCAGAGGGCAAGCCAACCCATTCTTCCTCTCTACGGAGTACCCCCGTCAACTATACTGTAGTGTATTGTTTCCCATGGTTTGTTACAGGGGATAGGTGGGTGACTAGTTGTATGCACTCTCGTTACGTTGTATAAAAAGGGCACTGAGTAGGCAAGGTACCTTCATAGTCAGAAAGACTGACCGAAAGAGGCATGTGATCGGCAACAACATGGCACGGTAGTAACCCGGGGACCTGGCGTTGTCAGAGAGCTCGAATGTTGTTGCTAAGGACGAAGGAGGAGAGCTAGCAGATAGTGTGCGTAAGTTAGGTAGCAACCGTCGACATAGCCTTGGCTAATTCTGGGAATTGTCGCGAGTGGTACGTACTTATTACACCTACTCAGTAGTATATGAGTTACAGAGAGATCCACCGCGTTCTCATTCTTGGGTAAGGCCAGGGGGGTTTCCGATGACAGCGGCCCGGGGGTTGGCTTTGACAGGGACATGGCTAGATCGAGGGCTTATTTGACAGGAGCACGGTTCTCAATTTCATCCGTGATGGGAATCCGCACACAACATACCATGTCGCCCTTGGTCAGGGGGGGCAATAGTACGGGATTGAATATTGAACGATGATTATGACTACACTAGCGCAGTGTACCAATATATGGCCTACTAAGTGTATAATGGCCGATGTCATCTCGTTATAAGTGGCGGCTGCAGTGAGAAAGGGCTGGCGCCTGACGCCAATGATATCGCCGTCCGTTGCTGGACCAAACGTTCAAGGGCGAGGCAAAACAACCGTAATCATATTATAAGTTGCGCGTTTGTACGACCACAACTCCTCATGGTTTCATGCGCACGCAGACACATGCATGCATGTGGTGGAGGTGGACGTCTGCTGCTCATCTTCCCTATGCATCTCAGAATGCCAGTCAGCTGGAAACGCTTCTATTGGCTCTCACCTGGTGGAAGCGAGGAGAGTGGACTGGGCGCCAGGGGATTGTAGCTGCGTACTGACAAGACAGATCCAAAGGTGATCGCGGGTTGGAAGCGCACTACTAGAGTATTCGCGGGTAGTGTCCGGCAAATAGAAGCCCGAGACGCAAGTGCAGCAATATCAGGCGAGGCCTATCATCTGTGACTGCCATACCTCTATCGGCCGAGATGTGGCTTGCATGTCACTCATAAGTAAGGCTTAGTTAAGTCATCAACTTGAAACAATCTCGAGAGGGATAAGCCCGCTTTGGATACTGGGTAGTGAGATGGTAGCTAGATTCTCTCTCTCTCTCTCTTTCTGTGTGGATGTGTGTGTATACGTCTAGGCAGCTGATTAGCATATAATCAACTCGTTTCCCGAGCTCTACTCCAATACACTATACATACGCTACAAGCTATACGCTTAGTTACGGGCTGTAATCCCGGATGCCGCTATATATAGGAGAGACCAGTGTAATGTCAAGCTACATGGCGAGTGGGAAATAATCTATCTACTTCAAGCACTGCCGGGGTAAGTAGGTATTGTAGGTAGGTAAGTGTCCGTGGGCAGCCCATGGCGCCCACGACAGACAGTGTCACCCCTACGACCTATATGTGGAAACCTCAGCCCGAGAAATACGACGTAGATAAGTGTTACGTTAACGTCTCTCGTTTCCGGCCTCTCGTCACAGGATCAGAGGATGGTTATACCTCACAGTGACGCACCACTCAGTCTGACACTGTATAATCACTCTCGCCCTATGCCTTTCGGGGCCGAGGTGCATGATCCCGTACCAGGTCAGATTCCGCCGAGTGGGCGTGCCGAGCCTTTTAGTCGCAACAGGTCAAGTCCTCACCATACACTACCTCAGCATGTCATCCCGGGGAGGAATCAATGGTACAGCACGTAATGAATTGCCTGTCTCCCCGGCCCCGCGCCGTCCCCCGTTCCTGCTCGTCTCTGCTTGCTGTGTTTCGTCAGTGGGTCATTCTCTCATAAAGGGAATGAGAGAGACGTCCGCTGAGCACCAACTGTATCGTGGACGCATTCAAGGCCATCTATTCCAGCCCTACTGCAGCTTGCTTTTCTCTTCCCGCCACACACGATCGCTCGTGTCACCGCCCATCGAGACGGCACCACACGCACACCAGTATGCCTAACTCTTATACGCGAGGCTGTGCGAAATAGTAGAGACCACCCCCACACCACACACAACATCTAGGGTGGGCCAAACAAGGATGATACCCACCAATCATGATACCGGATAAGTGAAATTTTAGCATATAATTGGTGGTTATCATCCTTGTTTAGCGTTATGCAAGATAGGGTGTTAAATCTGGGCTCAAAGGGATAGCCTAAAAATCTGACCCGCTACCCACCCTAGATGTTGTGTGTGGTGTGGGGGTGGTCTCTACTATTTCTTGCACAGCCTCGATACGTAAGAGGTCTGCGCTAGAAGCCGCAAAGGTAAGCTGCCGCCTCCGTCGCCGCCATGGCGCACGGGACATGTAAGCCCCGGTGCCAGCTGCCCGGAACATTGCTCGGCTTGGGGCACTGGCCTGCCAGGCCTCTGTAGAGGACTTGTCTGCCCCAGTCGCTGTAGGTATGCGCCCTCGCGAGCAGACACTACGGTATGAATGAGCATGGGCGGTCCATGTCCCGGCGGCGCCAGACTAACGGCGATAGTGACCAAGTTATTGTTTTGACTTAACGAACAGCCGTCCGTTCGTAATAATTATGTTGATAATCAACAATACCGTTGTGAATGGTGTGCGTGCGTGCGGCTTGGATCCCGCACGAAGACCTGTTTCGTAATAGTGGACGCCACTGGGATGGGCTAGGGGTGGGAACCAACAGACGTAACGTGCTTGCGATGAACAACGCCGCCAGTCAACGAGGCTGAAGTTTGGTAATGCGGGTTAATTATGATTACTGATCGCCTGGTTTGGACGTAAATCTACACTAGTAGTCGAGGTAGTGTACTGTACGGAATATGAAACGCCATCAGCGCTATCCGAACCCCTCCAGTAATACCGCTTGAGAAGGAAGCAAATTAACAACCAAACCGACAGAGGATTTTGTGTACACTACCATGCAACATACTACTGCCACCATGCATGCCTACAGTATACCTAGTATACTATTAGCCTTCAAGGTTTGCTTCAAGTTAGCGTTATCTGTCGGAAGCGGGGACAGACCATGCCCGAGAGGGCTGGAATGAACAACAAGAAAACATGCCGGCGATTTCGGGGATCCGCGCCGAAGATCAGATACCCAGTGTAGTCTGCCATCTAGGTATCAAAGCAGGATTAATTGGCAGCGGAAACTTCAAGTTTACTTTGCTTTCTCGTAATCGTCGCGTAGAATCAACACCTTCCAACTAAGCTTAGGTAACCCTACTGGCTGACTGGCTACTCAGTAGAGATGCTGCTATCACCGAGCAGGCCGGCGGTGCCGATACGGGGATGCGCGTGTGGTGCTATATGGGGTACGTCATGGTTTCCGAATGCTTGCCGGGGCGGGCTGCGCTGTAGCCTATTGCGTCTATGTATGTTGGTAGTACGCGTATGTTGTAGTCAAGTGCTAATATACTCATTGTAATAAGATATCGTTGAGTTTTCCCTAATGCCCGAATAAGTTCTTAGTAGAACGAGGCGGCTCTAAGGCTAGCAATTGATTTATACAAGAACTCTCTCGACCTCGGCGTGTGGACTACGTAAGCTAACCTGGCGAGGTGGGTGACAAGCTTTTTGTCACCCACCTCGCCTGGGTAAGCAGGAGTTAAAGTATATACATGCAGCACCTACACGTACCTCGGTAAATAAAAAATCTCAAAAAAAAAAAAACATCACGTATGGGCAGGAGAAGGGGTTCGAGACAGACAGCCCGGGGGGGGCAAAGAGCAAGGTGCGGACAGAGACTTGTAGCAGCAACTGACTCGAACAAACACTGCCGGCGCTGTTCCTCGGCATATCGCATCGTCGTTTACGGTAAAGGCTGAGCTACTATTGCACATACCACCGTTGCTCAACCCCTCCCCCCCTCCTCCTCCAGCGGCAGGTCGGTGGCCAATGTCGGTGGTCGTGTCAGCAGAACGGGTGGGCGGGACTTAAGGTCTGCCAAGGTCTGCTAAGGTCTGCGAGAGGTCTGCTAGGCACCAGACGGCGTGCCTCTTATTGACGACGCTATAATTAGTTGACAGGCTTGACAAGCGCAAGGGGCGCTGTCGAGATGGGGCTACAGTACGCTACAGCACGCTACTGACGCTGGCGTAAGGGGTCGATCTTAACGGCTGTGGGCTGTCGATGGCTTGGTTCAGTTCTCCTGTTCGGGCCTGCCAGAGTCAACCAAGACTCGTTCAGTACAATCTCCGTTCTCCGTCCTCCGTTCTTTTTTCTCCTCTCCACACGCCCACCACTAACGCCCACCATGCCCACGCACGCACGCACGCACGGCACACCTCGGAGAATTCCTTCTTAGCCTACCATACCTACCAAGCCAGTCAACGAGCAAGGAATTAGCTTACTACCTAGGTATTAAGTATCTACGCTGACCTAGTGGTCACAGGCGCCAAGTACCTACCTCGCCTACCTACAGAGGACAGAGAATTCCGCGGTGGGCTTGGCGCAATTAGGTACCGGAGCACAAAACCAAACAGCCAGTTGCCTGCCTCTTCAAGATACCTAGTTGTACTCAGTACCTACCTACCTACTTAGCCTACCTAGGTACTGGCTGACTGACTTACGTATTTACATAGATAGTAGGTAGGTAGGGACTGCCGGCCTTTCTGATGCGTATCGGACCTGTGGGCCGCAGGTAAACGTCAGATTTTCAGATATCTCCATACCTAAGCCAATCATCCAAGCACTATTAACCATCTGTACCGAAATGCTTTTCTCTTACAAATATCAGCTATTGACGTCGCCAATAACTTTCTCATGTGACACGAGAATACCCTGTAAGCCGTGTTCGGTGCACTGACCTGCTCCGGCAGTTGCGTAAGAAAGCCAAGCTAGGTCGAAAGGTCGTTTGCAAGGCTCAGCTTGTCCTCTGTCTATATCAGAGCCAGGCTTTCCGATAACTCTCCTCTTGAGTTTCTGCAAGTTCGCTTTATATCCTCGATTGTAGACGGTTCCCACTATTTCCTTGCCATCTCTCTCGATTGGGTTGACGATCCAGTATAACCCGGGTTTTGGAGCGAAGGTGGTTTTGGTAACGCGCACGTCTTATATCCCTCCACTGATAGGTGTTGATCCGAGAGATGGAAAGGCAGATAGAATAGAGTTTTATGGTCCGAACCGGCAGGGAAATTCTGCAACGACAAGGAAAAGGTACCTGAAGAAGCACATAACGCACATAACCGAGCACGGGTATCGTACATGGCTACCCTCGTACAGAGCGGGAGGCACGGGTTGTCTTCTTCAACCCTAGACTGAATGGTATTGACGGCAGCTACCTGCGCTACACTACACTACACTGACCGAATCTATCCAGAAGCACGCCTCGCGAATAGCAGAGCAATCGTCGGGCGCGTCATCGCTAGAAAGGTATAGAGCCAATCTCTCCACCGGGCGCCCCTTTAGCCCTCTGCTTACTTAGTCTTTATGTCTCTGGGAATTCAATGCTGAAAGCTGAAAACCCGAGGCCGAGGCGAGTGCATGCAGGGGAAATCTTCTGTCCCTTACGGGCTGCAGGCCCGCTGCCAAAAACCCTCTCCTGCTTTACCTAGGTAAGGTAACTTTACTCATACTTGGAACTATGTATTTAGGTTAGACGGTGAGCATTGGTCCAGGAGTTTTCGTCTTCGGCGTGCAACAATGCTGAACCATGATTCTAGCCGCAACAGATCGATCGCAAAGATCCGGTAAGTCTCATGCGTATGTACCTTGGAGTGCTCATACGAATTTTACAGTACAAGTGCTATTGCTGCCCTTCGTTGCAGGGTTCCTTGGATGCTGAACGTTTGCTCGTTTTGCGAAATCTAAGATGAGAGTTTATAGACGTTGATGGGAATTATGCAATCAGTTTCTAGCTCCTCTCATCTTGCCCTTTTATTTATTTATTTAATTTTTTTCTTATTACCTTAGTCCTTTTCCTTGTCCTTGCTTTCCTTGTCAGCTTCGTGCATTGTCAAAGCTGTCTCTCCCTGCGACGCCGCTTAATTGGCTGAAGCGAACAGCTTCAGATGTCAAATGTCAGTGACAAAGTAGCGCACTTCCAAGAGTCGGACCAACTTCTACAACCCGCCACGGTAAGCCAGGAAGGTCGCTTTGTGGAGAGTGTGTGGAGAAGTGAATCTTGAACTGGAGCAACCATGACTACCAACAAGCACCAGGCCTGGGCGTCCCCAGCCATGCAATGTTACCGGCGAACAAGGTCAACCCCTGAAAGCATATTCCTGACACTAGCACAGAACATCGGGCAATTTTATCTGGGTACACCAAAAGAGACCCTAACCACTAGGTACGTCTGGGGTGCCTTAAACAAAAACCTTGCTCTGCTCCAGGGTCGTGCTGCTCGCGGCAAAAGCGTACGTGGTGGGTGTATATCTCCTACCACCAGATACATGACGCTACAATGACTTGCCTACATAGTACCTCGTTAGATGGCTGATACACTCCTCCATGTATCTATCGCCTACATCGACGTACATACAGTACGGTACTCACAAACTCACACCATGTTTCCTCGCCTCCCTCTTCTTGCCCTGGTCCAGGTCAATGGTCTTCTGCTCGAGAAGACCCTTAAACCCGCGGCCATGTGGTCCGCTCGGTTGCTCGGTGCCACCCCAAAGGCTAAGCAGGCCGACAGACTTATGAAGAGTCATGGACCGGTACCTCCTGCGTACTTGCCCATGTTTTACAACTAGTTCAGACCTATGCCGCTCCACACGCAGTCAGTAATGCGTATGCGAATGATATACTGGCGCTATACGTTCACTGCTATTACAGTAGTGTAGCTGTCTAGCACAGTACGAAGGCCGTCTTCAAGAGATGTTGGCGCGACCGACCCATGTTCCTGACTTGGCTCCCCATGGCTCGCAGGGCTCCTTGACTCTTTCTAGATTAGACAGCCGTCAACTTACTTCCCAAAACCATGATTGCGCACAGCTAGTCTGACTTTACGCACTAAAGTATAAAGAATACTAGGCTATATGTTAAGCCTCCCCTCCCCTCCGGGGCCTTTTACATACTTCGGCATTCTCGACCTAATTCTTTCCTACATTATCATTCTCGGATGTTCTTTTCGCCCTTCAATCTTTATATGATAACTATTGAATGGTTATATTCGACTTCTCTTCGTTAATCTATCCCTTCCAGTTGATTATACTGCAGAGCACGGTCTATTATACGAGTGCCGTTACTGCTTAGTGTTAATTATCTGACGACACGCTGGTTGCTCCATCGTCGACCTATCGGAGAAATAGTATAAACGTTGCTGCTGGCTCCATTTCACCTCGTCGGAAGGGTCGACTTCCCCTGTTGTAGCAAACGAAGAGATACAAGTACCGTGGAATAGGTGCGGGTTCACTATACGAAGCCATTTTGGGAAAGAGCTCAGGCGTGGTTCATTATTCTTGCGTGACAAGGCAGGTTAGGCTTTGGAAGGCCCTCTGGGCTGGTCTTCCCACGGACAAAAGAGCAAGTTTACCGCTGTGTGGGCAGTTTACAATCGCTCCAAATCACAATATATATCTATAGTTTGGGCTCAGAACCATCATGAAGGAATCTCGCCAGCAGCTCCCCAATGGGAGTGTTCCGCCTCATGGCCGCGAAAAACTTGATCGCAGAAATGAAGAGGAAGCAGAAAAGATTAGTCTCCCACCGATCCGCACGGTAAACCCCCCCCCCTCTTTAGAATCCCTAACTCAGCTCTAATTCCTTCTCAGATGTTTCCGGATCTCGACCGAGATATTTCTACAGAATTGGTGCCTCTAGCTGTGTCTACTCCCTACGGACCATCGCCGGAGTACATCTACTCTCGTCAATTTCAGCGATCCGTCCTGCATGGGACTCAAGAGAAGCAACTTGATACGGCCAGTCAAGTACCACGAACATATAACCCCTCGCCTACATATCTACCCGTAACCTGCAACCCTTCACCAGCCGGGTCCCGCCCACACTCACCCATCTCTCCGTGGTCCCATCCGGGGTTCACGAACTCAAACAGTTCAAGTCCCAACTCTGGAGTGTCTGTAATCCGGGTTCCCATGTCGTTCCCCACGACTTTTGGACCACCCAACGGAGCTGAGGCATGCCGAACGCCACCGCCCCCTCTTGAATTACCGATTCGTACGCGTCATGGATTTAATGATGATGGAATGTCTAATTCATCCAGGCGACACAGCTTACTCTCTTCCGGTAGCCATCGTGTAGAGGTGGGTGGCCGGGAATACCACCGAGCAAACTATGATTACGGCTGCCATCATCCGAGTCGGCCCCAGTCACTTTCCACCTCATATCCGGCTGGGATCTACAGACATCATTACCCGGAAACGTATTTGCATATGGATGAGTATGGTGCCAACGGAGACGTTAAGCAACGAAAACGCCGCGGAAATTTGCCCAAGGAGACTACAGAGATACTGCGCACCTGGTTTCACGGTCATTTACATCACCCGTATCCAACCGAGGACGAGAAACAAGATATGGTGAAACGGACTGGCTTGCAGTTGAGTAAGTTGACGTATCTTGCGATCCTTATTTCTTGGTTTATCGTGATCGATCATACTGACTTGAACCACAGACCAAATCTCCAACTGGTTCATCAACGCGCGGAGACGCCACTTGCCAGGCCTGGTAAATGACGCTCGCACCGAGTCCGAGGTCATCAATCGTCGCACGGTAGACGGCACAACCTTGCTGACGCGTAAACGCGGGTCGGCAGAACTCGATCCCGGCGGTGATGGCGAGAGTTATGATGAGAGGTTCGGGGTTGATCCAAAACGACGACGACGACGACGAACCATACGGGGCAGCGTCTAGCAGCATTTTACGATACCCTCCCACTACGATTCTCTCTATTCAATTTAAGATGATACAAGACTGCCGAGGCCATCTGAAAAAGACTTTGGACTTTGCCCCATACAATAACCACCAAAATAGTCCAGAATTTTTTTTTTTCAGATGGCCTCGACTGCTTGTTTTGTTCCAGTATCATTATCCACACTTTTTTTTTTTTTTTGGGTGGGGGGCGTGGGGTATACACTGCAAGTATCGTACATGGAATCCGTGATCATCCATTGAAGATGCTGTTTCTTTCCTCCTGTTGATAGATGATATCAAGCGTCAGAATTTCTGAACGAGGACCCCAGTGCATCATTATCGGCCGGATAACGATGGGGTGAGACAAATGATCCACCAGCGTACACGTTTTTCCAGTATTATACTTGTCAATCTGGGTGATCGCTCAGTCGAGCACCAGTAATGTACATAACTCCGGGAAAAGGAAGAGGCGTTCACAGAATTAGCGAATCCTTATTCTGATTTAATAGTCAGGTCTTGATTTTCACATGTGGCGTGACCCTTTCCTACGTCGTTTCAGGGCAGTAGTAGGAACTTACATCGCAGTCTCGGTCGAAGAAGCTAACTCGCTTATTCTGTGGGCTAATCAACTCTCTAGGACGCCCTAGTACAGGTGTTCAGGAACGAATCGCGCGATTGCGGGCCCTGTCTATTGTGACACTCGCGGTTCCTCGGAAGTGTTACATAAGCACCTATACATTACTCGCATCAGATTATCCCGGTATCTCCCTCTTGTCGGAATACTTGACTCGGCCTGACCCGCCACTACCCTCATTCGCCTGCCACGACAATCTAGGAAGTTTTGTTCCTCAAGTCCCTCTCCATCTCGGCGCATATACGACCGATCTCGCACTAGTGATAGTAACACTCCATGGCACATAACTTGATGCACATCGGATTGGGGATGACGAAGACCTTGCAAGCTGAAGCCTTTAAGAGTTTCTACGTCCGGAAATAGGCTTTCTCTCAGCTGGGACAAGCCAAGAAGAGTGAACCAGCGAATTTGAAATCAAAGTTCCGAAATGTATTCCCCAGGTCAAGGCTGTTACTCCCATAATCCTTGTCAGGCAGTATATCGTAGCAGATATCACGCATGTCAATTTGTTTTTGATAACTTACACGGATCAAAGAACCCGTGCACTCGCCGGTTTCCCACCAAATCTCATTATTCTTACCTTTGCATGAAATGACTCTACCTAGCTCTACAGACTTCGGAGAAGAACACTAGTATACAGAAGATAGTAGTATTATGAGTAACTAATTACCTGTTCTTTCTCTCCCCTTTTTTAAAAAAAATTTTTTTTAAAAAAAGGGAAAGCAATGTGATATTGGCTGACTCAGGATGCCATTTTCTGTATATAACCACACTAGAATCGTACACCTCGATCTCTACTCTACAATATGATTTTAAGTTCACTTCAAGCCGTATGCATATCTTACCTAGCTTTTATTTCGTATCATGCATAGCGACATCTTTAACGTTTAGAGCAGCAATCCTTAGGTAATCTCGCAGTTATTCATTCTTTTTAGTTACTAAGCTAACGTGTTGATAAAAAATGTCTTCACACCCCTTTTAAGGATGGAAAAGCGAACATGTGTTCCATGTTCTTCTTTACCATCCTCTCTGCCGAAGCAAATCCTTTTTTTCTTTTCCTCCCGAATACTTGATTCTATCCACAGTTGGATCCGGGACTCCGTGAACTGGACATTTAACGATTACACAGGCATATGCCGAACCTTTTAATTTGGGGCAAATGTAGCAGGGCATATTAGGCTTCTTGATGTCCATCGACACATAAGAACAGCAAACGATGCGGCAAAAACTGTAAGAAATAATAGACGGTAAATGCTCCTCTGTTGAAGTAGTTGGTTTAGTTTCCTAAGCCTATACTGGTCACTCTTCAAACCAGATGACAGCATTTCAAGGCGTAATGACCTCGAACGTCTTAGGTCTTATGCTCTTGTCTTGCCTCGTCTACATACTCGTTCAACCAATGCCTTGTCTCTATCTACGAGCTTGTTCAAAAATTTGCAAACTATACGGTGTCGAAGGCTTTCAGGCCCTCAGACCTTCAGGTTTAAGAACACACGATGCATGCCACTCTTTTCGTCAATGGGCTATTATTGTTAGTATGTGTACTGGCGGTACCGTTAATGAAGTACTTGTGGGGAGAGGGGTATCGCAGTAGGAGTGTGGTAGTATGGCCGTTATCTCGAACGGACTACCCGTTTCTCTGGTCCATTCTCTCAATTTGCCTGTCTGTGGAGTGATAATTGAAGCCTGTAACGTTGTCAATCCATCAATCAATCAATTAGTCAATCTGTCAATTAGAGGATATGTCTATGTAGCTATGTACTGTGTACTTGACTTGTGTGCTTTATACGAGAGTTTTCCATACACACGTAGTAATGGTGGTGGTGCATATCTGTACTACACGCTGTATACATGCCAGGTATACTTAGAAATCTAGAACTTACTAGAGGTACATATTCGCGTGCACTCGCATACAGTGTCTTACACTGTGTTCGTTGGTCATAAACCGATTGACCAATGGCCTCATCTAAACTGTCGCAGACAATACCCAACCAGGTAACTGCCATATCGATTGCTAGCATACCCCCGGACAGGTAAGTACCGAAGTACTCAGGAACGGTGACTGTTGTACCTACCTCTTACCTAGAAGTACCTAGGTGCACTAACTACCTACCTTTCCCTAGGCCACATCTTCCAGCTGGATGCCAAGGCATCGAGCGCTAATAGATGACCTGCACTAGTGTATATCGCTCCACCACTATATTCGAGTGTAGATACCGCATAGGGGCGAGGGGGAAGGTTATCCAGCCCTTGCTAAACCCTTGTCAGGCAATTGTCAATGGACGACAAGCCCATTCCGCCCACCCCAACACCCTGTCAACTCAGATCTTAGTCCCTCCCCACCCGCCTCCCTGTGCACAATTTGATAATATCGATATAACAGTACGTGGTGTAAAGTAATCTACTTAAGCATTCAACTTGCCCTCCTCTTTCTTACTGACTAAATACTTAGTTAGGCTGGGCTCGTACGAGGGCCCCTCTGTCGTACATATCTACCGACATCCACCGAGTATATACCTCCCAAATTCTTGGCCTTTGTGTTTTCGTCCAAAAGGTCCGTGCTCGCTAAGGCTCCCGTCGTGTTCCAGGTCAGATCTCACTAGATCTCATCTGTCTATCTGCCTATAATTCTAGGTAAGGTAGGTAGGCACTTACGTGTGGGTTTAAGGGTCCTTCTATGAATAATACTGAAACTTAAAGTGAATAAACTTTGTTCGAGGCGAATACTGTTGCCCACATGAACATTATAGACCCGTCCACTCCCGAGTCTGTTTCCGCTAAGTTTCTCGCCGTTAGCAATGATCGAATGATATTGAGTTGGTACACGACACACTCCAGCCCATGTCTCATGCATACACCCATATACTGCAAACACTTAGTATGTACCACAAGATCCCAAGGTAGGCAGTTGACATGCACCCATGATAGCAGTAACCCTAGTACTCACAAATCCCCCCGTGTGAGCACAGCGTATCTACACTTTTGACATGTACACTGGTATCGTACATGTATATCGCATAGATTGGTAAACTTGGTAACGCTGCTGTAAGCACTTGGTCACCTATCCCCTGCTCATTTACAGAATGCAGGGAACAAATCATGAGCGACGTGTTTAGAAGGGTGGCGAAAGAAATGGGAAAATTGAAAACCTTTCGCTGCTACTGCTGCTCTATCTACTACGGCGGCAGCGGGCATGAGCACCCGGCTCTAACCCCTTGCATTCTTTGCCGCAGACTCTCTCACAAAGGATCGTAAGACGCAGATTGGGTGCGTGCGGTTACCGCACTGTATCTAAACGCCATCTGGTGCACTAGATCTGTACGTGGGTTCCGGCCGATCGCGGAACCACTCATTGGCGCCGGCCCTCCCCCCCTTTTTTTTTCTCGCCCTCCCTCCTCTTCCCGTCATTATTTTCCGTCCTCGGTATCGCAGAGGGTAGCGCACGCTGAGTCGCGGCACATGTGTACGTAAGTAATGAACCGTCCCAGTTTGCCGGATCCGAGTCCAGCGGGAAGCCTCTCTCTAAGCACCCTTATTGGTCTCTCGAGTTTATACACCTACGGTACTAACCTAGCTATACACGTAGTGCATTGGAGAAGAATGCTAACGTAGGTATTTGGCGTAGTGCGGAATGGTGTATTGTGAAGCGGACATTTCTCGCGAGAACTTGCGATAGAGAACGCTTCGCGTATGTACATAGCAACCGCCCCCAATAGCTGTAGAGCGTTATAGCTGGGACTCGACCCCAGAACCCGGTCAACAATGACGCTCTTCCTTCCCTCGCGACCATGACATCTCCGTCTTGACGCCTCGCGCCCACTCGCCTATTCGCCTATTCGCCTATTCGCCCCGTCAATGGCTGATGGGAACCCCCTGGTCTGATGAAACCCCAAGCGAGTTATCTCTTCCATCAACCAACGCTCCTTCGCTGTGGCTGCTGCTCTGACGTGCTTGAACTCAGCATTGGTGAGATTGCCCAAGGAACTTGCCATTTGACGGCTGATCTTGTCTAGGATTCTGCACCCCGTTACGTCAAGTGTTGCCCACGGCGAATTGTGAGGAAGCCCGAGCCGCCTGACTACATATGCATGGGAAAGCCAACCCCTACGGTATTACCATCGCTTAACAGCCCATGCCAACTAATTGTATCCAAGTTAGTACTATACACTCCCTGTACTCTGTCAGAGGGCGGACAAACTCCTCTTACTGTACGCTTGAATCCCCTATATGGTATTGTGCTATTCGCTGTAAGAGTTCAACATGGGTGCGGCGGGGTCATTAGAATTGAAAGGGATAACTATGATCCGGCGAGCTTGGTGGCTTGTCAGTCAACGGCCGGGTTAATTAGTCGGCAAACGCTCCATCGTAAAACATGGCCGTTTGACTAGCGGCATCTCGAGGCGGGCAGGCGGCACCACTCCTGCAGTAGTCAATGTCAAAATGAACTGACTCGACGAGCTGTCACCTGTGTCGAAGTCCTGGGATGATCTAGAAGGGGCCCCAGTTGCTGCGGCACTACTGCGAAGGTCTTGTTTTGGTGCGTATTTTGCGGAACCGACGACTTGCTGAACAGCGACCACCTGGTTCACAAATCCTACACGTATATACGTGAATACATCCACTAGGGAATCCCGTGTGAAGGTATTGCCGGCTAAACAGGGGAGATCCTGGGAGCTGATAGCAGCCCACCATGATTCCCCTTAATGACAGGCAATGCATCGACAGGTGTTTGAAGCTTTCGAACGTTGTTGGCAACTGGTGCTCGGGAAACGCGAGCGAAAGTGCCTGGCCAATCAATCCTTCCACCATGGTATGATCAAGTTGGCGCTCCTGTGCCAAACGGCTCTTGGTGTGTGTATGCCATGCCTGTAGGGTCCAGGCAAGCCCAGACACCAGAACCCGCATTAACTCACAAGAACCGCGGCAGCACAGCACAACGGTCCGGCTCTCGAGCCTCCGTGTGCGTATTCACGACAATTGAGTTGTGGGGAGGGGGAGTGCGAGGCAGGTTGGCAGCCTCCAGAATGACTTGCCCCTTCCGCAAAAAACGAGAGCAAGTTCAAGTTGCTTCGTTCTAGCCCTCGTCTGGCCTAGACAATGGGTCTGTGAAACGAAGCCAGCGCTGGCGTAGTGGCCCACGATCGCTGGCATTTGGCATCTTGGAAAGAGCCATACTGTACAATGTGTACTGTACGTGTGTGTGGACATGTACGCATCTTTCTGCATGAGCACTTTATTGATCGCAGTTGTTGTGGCTCGCTGTCATCCGCATTGTGATGGCCTCTTGACACCGCATCGGGAGCGCAGGGGTGCACTATGTACATTAACAGTAGGTACTAAGTAGACAGGTATCGAGACTGGTAGGACTGAGAAGCCAGCTGATCCTACCTTGTATTACCTTGTTATCGGCTATCGGCACCTCGAAGCGCCGTCTGTGGCTGAACATAACACAGAAGAAGGCTCACCAGCCTCCACAGCGGTCGCCCAAGCCTCATCCTCGTCAATCCACAGACGCAAGGTCTGCGGTCTGCCCAGATGTGACTAGAAACTTGCCTACCGATGGTGGAGACCACCGCGTTGCCACTCCCACCTATCAAAGGCCCGTAGGGCTGAACCTAAAGTCATTCAATCTACTGGCGAACCGTGCCCAATTGCTGCCGATTTAGTATATACCTATCGTTTCCGATCGCGCCGCCCGTGTGGTGACTATGCCAGAAGATGCGGCCGTCGTCGCCGGAGCGTCGGGCAGTCTTACTGGAGAATCCTTGGTAATTCATCTTACTGCTGCCTAGCCTCGAGACCCGTGAGAGCCAGAGAGGCCCAAGTGTCTAACGCACAAATCTATACAGTCTTGCGTTACCTGTAGGAGCCGGAAGCTCAAGTGTGACAAAGTAAAACCTGCCTGTACCCGTTGCACCAAGGTGAACGGTGAATGTGTCTACCCCGAGTCGCGAAGGAAACCCGCCTTCAAGCGGAAGAACGTAAAAGAGCTCGAAGAACGCTTAGGTAATTCATTCAGAACTCCAGTATGGATTCAGCGCTTCCGCAACTGAACAGTCACAGCGCAAGTGGAAGGCCTTCTGAAACAGGTTGGAGGCAATGGCCTCATCCCTCCTGCTGTCGGTGCGGCTTCTGATGCCGAGGGTGCTCCATCAATTGATGTTGATGCTTTTGAGATGCCTGTTATTGAAGAGGGCATGTTCCAAGGCATCAACTATGGCGACACTCCGAATGTCTCTCTAGATGATTCCGCGTTTACTTTTGGCCATGAGGATTCGACGGCGTTTACACCAGACCCCTCCACGCAGCCAGCGCGTGGATGGAATGGGAATACCTTTACGGGCGAGCTAATAGACCTCGGGGGCATCTTCGAGGCTCTCCCCCCTTTTGAAGTCATGGAAGGCCTGTGGGTGACTTAAGATAACCCGTCTATTGATAAATTGCTAAAGGGGCCAGAAATCGACTTTTCTTTGAACGGCCGCAGAATTTTGCTCCTATCATACACCCAGGTCGTTACCTACAGGCGTTCTATTCCGCTCCCCATATGAAGCCGCCCATGTGTCTCCAATACGCGATTTGGGCACTGACCTCAAACGGAGATGCGAAATATAACGCCTATCATGATGGTAAGGAATAACGGGCACTGTTTTTCTCCGCCAGACCAATGCTGAGCATGGGCCTTTTCTGCTTTAGCTGGATGCGTTGCTCGCTGCTCTGTATAGTACCAGGGGTGGTTAAATCCGCTTTTTTTAGAGGAGATTTGCTGACTCGTCTATGTTGAAGTCTTCTACTGGCGCGCGCGACAGTACGCTGAGATGGACGAGATGAAAGTATGCATCATCGCTTCGTACAACCCTAAATACACGACGTCTCTAGAAATGAATTCGTCGCTCACGATGATAGGGTTTTGGGGAAAGTTTCATCACGATATGGCATGCCCAAGCCTGGTGTGTACTTGCTACAGATGAAGCTAAATCAAGTATGTTTGTTCTCGTTCAGTTCTCTCTCCCGCTTCAAAGACAGGCTGGTCTGCGCACGATAGCTAGCCTAGTCAAACGCTCTCGTCCCTAGCTCTCATGCTCTATGCACCACCCGCGATTATCGTTAAGGGATGAATCTACTAACAGGTCGATTTCCGTTTTATAGTGATGTTCAGTCAGTCTCTCAGAGTCGTTGCCTCCCACTCCCCTCCTTCTGGCAGATTTTGGGCCTCATCTCCTGCATGTTCCCCGAGATATGTATTGGAACCCGCATTTCACAGTAGTTACTGATCCCAGCGTGCAAACAGCCCGAGCTGCAATGAGCAGCGCTCGAGCGATTCGACTTACGGCTATGATGGGTCTTCACCATCTGGACTCACCTCCTGACGAGTCAAGTCCTACCTTACTCCCCCCACGAGATTGGGTGGAACTCGAAGAGCGGCGTCGTGTCTTTTGGTTAGTACGCTGGAGTCTTCTATTTCCCTCTTAGGCAGGTTTCGCGCCTCACTGCTCCTATATGCTCCCGGAACATGAGCTGAACTCTCACTCTATGCGGCAATTATTGACTCCAGAGTGACAATAGGGGCGTATTCTGTATCGACAGCCACTGTTCAATTTCGACGGGTTGGCCACATCTGATAGACCTGACGCAGGTAAGGGCGTATTAAAGTGCTTTTTTTTTTTTTTTTGGAGGAAAGACAGCTAAAATCTTCAGGTCACCACTCATCTGCCTTCCGTAAGTCTATGTTGATTTAGTTTCCTGAAAAGTGCACTTGAAAGCTCCCTCTATGAATAATCGAGGCAACGGTCTCCTAGGCGCCATCCTACGGCTATAAACTAATCTTCTCCTATAGACTGAGGCTGCTTTCCACAGCGGCGAACCAATGGAGACCGGCACAATTCATGATGCTTTTAAAGGTGACCACTCCTATTCATCGTTTTCGGGGACAATAATAGTATGCCATCTATTCAATATGATCTTAAAACACGTCCACCGACCAAAAGAAACCGACAATCCTGAGAACTACGAGTATGGCGAATACTGGAAGCGCCACCGCGAGATTGATAATACGCTCTCTAGTGCGTTCATATTTCTGCCGGAGTCGTTTCGACTGCCTACGAACATTGGCGACCGAGGAGCCGTCAACACCAATTTAAACTTCCACGCTGCTATTATCTGCTTACATCATGCAGCCCTCGAAAGAATTGAGACTTACAACTTGCCCGAGTACGCCAAGCGTATCAGCCAGGATCGTCTCAGCGCTGCTGCGCAAGAGATCGTTAACATCGTGAAACTCACAAGCCATGTGAGCTCGGGTTCAGTAAGTTGGTCTTGGGTTCTGGGAGTTCACGACAGTCCACTGACGATTTGCCACAGAAGACACCACTGGTCGCGTTATCGTTGTTCTGCGCCGCCTCAGTGTTCATTCACTTCTGCAAAGAAGGCCGCACGCCAACAAATGCCGAGAACCTTGACTTTATACTGTCTGCTATGTCAGCTATTGGCAGGACGCATTTCATCACGCGTGCTTTCTTACAGCAGGCACTGCTTGATATTGAGGAAAACGGCGTCCATGATATTGTACAGCTTCCCCACGCCAGACGGCTGAGCCGGAACATGAATTCATCAGTAAACCCTTATGTCCCCTTATTAGCCAGGACCAGATTATCTAGGCATATGCAGCCCAATCCCCCGCTACCTAACCTACCAGTTGCAAAGGCCATGGGTCGTAATGTGCCCAGTTCTTCGGCACCAGGACCATGGGCGCAAAACTCGGGGCTATCAGCCGCTAAATCCGGGCCTGACAATCACGCCAATAAACGACAACGGACCAGAGCTGGTTCGTCAAAACCGTCTCTATATGCTGATGTGGGAGTGTCGTACGAATTCTCCTATCTTCCTCTTCATTCGAAACCACCACCTCGCACTTCGGACCACGTGGTTCCCGAAAATCCAACTCCTAATGTGACTGGAGACACGGAATCTTCGAGCTCTAAACAGAAGACCGTCGATCCCGTTTATAATCAAAACCAAATAGGTGTTACCATTGCATCCAGTATACTAGGTCGCAGCGGCCCTAAACCGTTCACGACCGCAGGTCGCGAGTCATCGCAAACGAAGGTCTCAAAGGGGGGCATGGGGAGCTGGGACCTCGGTGGCTTGTGCATGAGTTCTATCGCTGACGACGGAAGTACTGCCGCTCCGAATGCCGACGATGTTACGGCCCAGTTCGCGGGCGCTGGTGATTTAGGGATTGACTGGGATGTACTGGGAGTGGGCACTACAGTTACGCAGGATACAGACATGGCTGGAAGGGAGCCTGAGGCCGGATAGGCTTGGAAAGACTACCGACTCTGCGCCTGTCGTTCTAGTACAATCTCATCTCAATTTCCCCAAGTAGACGATATAGGCAGTACATCACAACTCTAACAAAATATCCACATACGAGAACTCAAGACATGATGCTTCGGTAACATGAAACCTCCTCTTATCAGAGTAGGAGAGAAGGGGATGTTGCCTGCTAACCCTGTAGAGTATGAGATTACAATATACAGCTGAGAGTTCATAGTGAGGGCAATACCACGCAAGACCCGTATGCCGTTTACGATTATCGTCTACCCCAGAAGATTGAGCGGATCGTACGCGACCGGAGCCTTAAGGGAGCGAACAGTCACAGGACCAACTGTTGCTTTGATTCTACCTAGAAGCGAGTCAGTTACGCCATCGGCGACTTAACGAACGAATGTAGTGGGAATAAACAATCTCAACCTAATGTAATAAACAAGTTATAACCTTTCGTGGAACGCGGCGATCTGTAAACAGGGATACTCAAAAATATAGTTTAAAAATAGACTCTATAATATGGTCGGCTGTAAACTTTATTTTTAACCCTTTTTTCAAAAGAAAAATCTTATAATTAACTTTATATTTTATTACTATAAACTTAAGAGAACCTCCTAGTTCGTTTTAACCTCTCGGGATTTTAATCTCAGATTATTATACTAGCAAATTTGATTCTGTATACCATAAGACTTTTTAGATGTATGCTGAGTGAAATCACTGTCAACCAGTCCACGAATAACAACCCACACCTACACACATGGATATATATAGGTAAGTAGGTAAATGTGTTATAGCACAAGTAGGTAATGTTGTCGAATTTTCGTGGTCCAAATCACCTGGATAAAGCACGTAAGCCAGATGGATAGTCACCAATACAACAATTTTGTTTTCTCTAGACGTTTACCCAGAAATCCATCGGTCAATGACAATTCCATCGCCCTGTATAATGCTAAAAACACCAGTCGCTTCTTTATTATTCTAAAAAAAAGAATCAAAGCAAGTGGCATGGACAATATGCGCACATTTGCTTGGGAATCTCCCCTTCACGTGGCTTTCATATTCTCTAACTGTGAAGGCATGTTTCTGTACCTATGAACCAACGTAGGATACAGTAATAAATCCTTTAGAAGACACGGCAGTGGATCTGCGGGTCATCCAATGCACCATAAAGTTCATTTCAGCAAGTCCCTTAAGAACGAGGTTGCGCCGAGCGTGAGAGCTCGGGTGATGAAAATTCATGATAGTATACATAACTCAAAAGCAGTAGTGTGCTGCTTCGACGTGGGAAGGCATGAATGAAGCTCTGCAGAAGATGGGTATTCGTCGAAGGTGAATAAATTGACGGGGTGGACGAAGTTGGGTGAAGGTAAGATGAGTGAAGCTGTGGTGACCGTACGTTTCTCCCTTGAGACGAAAAACTCTCGAGGTGTCGAGGTATTTTTAATACTCTTCTTTGGCCTCCAGACGCTCTTGATCAAGAAAAAACGCGTTGCACCATGCATATTTCATTGCACATGTGTCATATACGTAAAAATGAGTCAAATATTATGTTGCCGCCCTTGTACAATATGCGATGGAAGATAGGGATGTGATCTGATAAGGCAAACAATGTCGATCAGTTTCACAATCGAATATTGTCGCAGCCATGTGTTATTGTAAGCTACTCTGGCGTAGCTCTACCTGCTGTTCAGCTCATCTGACCTAGCTGTCTTATTCCTGAAAAGGGGCTCCTGCGGGCGGGAGCAATACTATCAAGCTTAGCGAGATGATGGTGTATCCGGCTTCCCGCTCCGTATTATTCTTGTAAATAAGGATGAACGGCCTCTTCTGTCAAGATGTGCCGATCCCGTACTGGAGCCCATGTTCGCACCAATGACTGTGGGCGTTGCAGCGGATCTTGTTGTGTTTGGATTCCCAGGACTTGGCTCTTCGGAGGCCGTGCCCCTCAACGTCGACGAAGAAGAGGATTTATGCAGAGTTGGTTCTGCGCCCTTCCACATATCTAGATGCTGTGATTGATGATAGTAGCGGGTATGATCGTCCTCTGCGTCTTTTCGTGCGTATCCCTTGGCCCTGGTGCCATGAGATTCTCTAGGATAACCCGTGTATTGCGGCGGACCACTTTTAAGTGCACCGTCACCACCACTAACTTTACCGTGTGATTTATTAATTGACGAAGGGGTTGTAGAAGACCGGGAGAGCCCAGCCTCGTGTTGCATCTTCTCGATGCCGCGCTCCAGATGAGCCACTAAAGGTGCTTTGATAGACCAATTTTCGTCTGGTTGCCGGTCTTGCGCCTGTTGATATAAAGACGGGAATGCTTGCCAGAACTCCATTTCCAGTGCCTGTTGTTCCCGGTTTGTCGCTTCTTGTCGCTCTATTTTCACAGCCGGTTGTAGCTCTGTGGTGTGGACTCTGTCCTCTTCGTCAAGGAGCTTAAGCCAGTCGTCATAATGTTGATGGTCATCTTTCTATTCGGTAGGAGAAAATTTTCAGCGTCAACAACCTCGAATAAGAGAAAGTGTTTCATCATAAATCAAGATGGAATGATTGGAAACTCACGTTCTTGTCCCAAGACACATCCTCCAGACTAGCCAAGTACTTAACAGCCTTGTCGGTTATAGTCGTCCCAACGATATATTTATCAAACGACTGCGAGAATTCGCGATAATGACCTTTCAACACAAAAACCTGGCCGGGCCAGTGCTTGCTTTTAAATTTTTGGAAGAAGGCTTCAGCAACCGGGGCTTCCCATGGGTATTCCACCACCTTGTCGTAAAACACAACACATTTACTCGTATACCACTTATCGAAGGAGCTTCGACTCGCTTCGTCGGTTAGAGATTTCTCAATCATCTCCATCGACGCCCGCGAGACAAAGGAGGCAGGGGCTCTGAAGTTGATCGCACCGTGGATATGAGAGCGTTGATAGTTATCATTCGGGCGCAGATCGATCACTACAATTTGGCCCGCAGGAAACATCTCGAGCAGCGTATTGAGATGTCCGGGCAGAATCATACGAGAGCCCTCTTTTGGAGGGTGGCTGTGGCTCTGGCCATCCATTCGTAAACTTTGTAGCTTATTCGAGACCTCCTGTTGCTCCCGGCGATGGTGGAACCATTTCTAAACAGTAGTATTAGTACTTGAGGTGTGAAACGAAGGTAACAAAACATACGTCTATTTCGGCAGTTTCGATACCCAAGCTTGACGCCAGAAATTCCTTCACCGCAACTGTTGGTTTTGGATTGTTGTTGATGAAGTACTCTTCTAACCTGTTCTGAGCATGCGCCGGGAGGATAGGCGGCCCTAGGGGTTGATCGGCTATTCTAGCAGCTACCTGCAGCGTTTGTGCTTGATCGGATTGCCGAATATTGGAAACATTGGGGAAATCTTGTATCTCATTGGCTAATGGTCTTTGGGCTTCCCTCATAAGTAACTGATGTGCAGGGCGTGTTGCGGGTATAGTATCTGCTTGGATTCCCGGCCACCTAGGCTTGAGCCCATCTATTTTTTCATTGACACGGTCCATCATGGGCCAGTTCGCAGTTCCAAGTGAATCTAAGTGGTCCGTAGTGAACGTCGTGGTGCCTGAGTAGATAGAATCGTGATCAGATTCCAATTCAGCTCTCGAAGGAGTAAGATTCCACGACTCTTGTCCCTGTGCCTGTGCCTGTCCCTTTCCTCCCTTTCGAGCGACAAGATTATTCGACCGGATGAAAGCTATGAAGCTGCAAGCACGATTATCAGGTAGCATATCCCAGACCGTGACCGGTAACGATAATAGAAGGAGAGTTGAATGGCTCTTGAACACTCCTTGAACTTGAACATATCTGGCTAAAGCGGGAATACTTGCGAGCCAACGCCCCCAATCCTCTATGTTCAGAGTCTGGTCATCTTCGAGCGCAAGTGAAACCATTACATGGGGAACACTTTCATTGGGTTCTGAACCAACGATTTCATCAGTGGTAGCACGACCTTCAGCAAAGGTAGATCCAGAAGGAAGCGAGAGCGGCAACGACTCGTTAGACATCTTACAGAGCTCGATGCTTGGGGCCTTGTGGTTCGCGGTCATCATAAAATGCACGGGCGTAGTCCTCGCCTCAAAGTGACCTCCGTTGCGCCTTTCGGGCCGGGGATGTTTCAAGCGGGCTAAGATCTCAGCATGCAGCATGGCGACCGAGAAAATCCTTCTCTTCCACTCTTGAAGGACCTCAAGGAGCGTGGTGCTGAACGAGTATCTTCCGGGATCCGGTGCGACAGCATCCCAGCTCGAGGCCGAGATTGTCTCTGTTATACTACTACCGGTAGGAAATGCAGCGCTCGCAGCGCCGGCGCCAGCAGTCTAACAGGATCAAAGCATCCGATAGTGACCTTTCCAGTAGTGTTTGGATCGCGGACCATCTTTTTCTACTATCAGTCTTTATTCAAACCACACGATCGGAGCTACTTTGGGATGTAATTGGGCTTAGGCACAGGTGAGGGAAAAAGGGGGGGGGGGGGGGGGGGAGTTCAGACTCACTGTAACCATGGTGAGTCTGGACTTCGAGACGCGCACCAGGTGCTTTGTCTGGCTTCGTCTATTCTGGCATGACCACCATAATAAACGACTAGTAAAGTGTCGGTAGATTCATGGTCCTTTATCATAGCACCAATCTTCAACATCAATTCTAGATGTGCATTGCCGGAAGGGATAGTGAACCTCTCGGTCTCGAAGTTGTAGTCGTGTTGAAAACATGTTTCCAAGTCTTCAAGCTCGGGTAGCACAAAAAGATCATCCACTTGCCAGTGAAGGAGGAGAACACACACTTTTTTATACCGCTGCGAGCTGCCGCGGTTCGGAAATGCCCGGGCCGCCGACTACGGAAATTCAATTAGTGGACCAGCTTGTTCGGGGGCGGCCATTGCAAAGGTGCTGGAGGAAGGCAACATACGTCTTCCAAAGCCTTCGCAAAGTCGGGCAGGCGCTTCACATGATAGTTCACCCGGCTAATATCATGTGTTGTAGCTGAAGGGGGCTTCGAGTCCCCCAGACTGGAGCCATACTAGTTAAGAGGGAAAAGACGTCAGATAAAAGGACGGCCCTAGAAACGAGCGAGTCATGTAGATGGGGCCCAGTGTTTACCGCAGAGTCCCCGCTGCTGAATCCATTCTCATCAGACGGTTGTCTCGAGCTAATGGTAACGAAAGGTCGGTTGAAATCAGTCATGGCTGACCAGGCACACCCGGATTCATGGACTTATCAGTCGCAGTAATGGTGGAGTAAACAGATGTTGAGAGAAGGGCGGATTAACCAGATACGGACGGATGATGGACGGGTTCCCTAACGTCAGGTCGGGTCGTCTGTACCAGGTTCTTGTGGGGTACCATAACACAAAGGTACTGACCAAAGACAAGACTAGTCTCGTCAAAGTGAAGCATTTGTAACTTGTAGATTAGGTGTCTGGAGATTTGCTATGGACAAGTACCGAATGAACAACTGACGGCGCACTGGGCGAGACCACGGAATAATTTCGTGTCCACGTCAATGGGAGGCGTCAGTGCTTCGCGCTCACCGTTGTGTGGCTTCTCTCAGCTGCGGAATCACTGAGACACAGGGGCGGGCACCTCTGGCCGTTATTTCGGTGGTGGCTGATACCTGTCCTGTCCATGATGGGCTGTAAGTAGCGAATTGCAGCATTGCGGCAAGATCCGGTTTAGCGCTGGTGCCCCGGCAGCATTACAAGGCACGCTGATCCTTTGAACTGCACGTCCCTCTACCCGCCTTGAGTAGCAGGCGGGGACTAGATAAATGGACAACAAAATAGCCCTATTCCAATGGACGACTATTTCGCAGCATCAAGTGAGTAAGACAGCTGAACAAGATTAGACAAGTATGCAGGGAAAATGAGGCTCGACTGGGTCGCGGCTCTGTACCAAGAACACGGCGAAGCAACATATAAGTTCTAATATCATGGGTCTCAAGCGCATGGGGGTTGAGCCTGAGACTCACAGGGAGGATACCCTGGTTGTTCTAATAGCTGTCTAGTTACTCTTCTTGTATTGTTAGAGTCGAACCCGAATGCCTGGGTGGACTCTGTTTTACAGTAAGTATACTCTCAAAATTGAAGATAGTGCTGGTGGCAATGCGGAATAAGTGATGTGACTGAACAATAGTCTTCATCCTGTATAGGTGCATGTTGACGCGCACAGTTTTCTACGTGTCCTGAGTATTGGTGTTGTCAATTGAAGACTTTCATATCTATGCTAATAGTGTCTCGTTTGGAGAGCTTTGTTAGTCTATATTTATACTGAGCATTGCGAGTGTCCAACTGCACGAAAACCGAAAGGGCGTTGCAAAGGCCTGGGACGATTCAAAAGCTAACCCGTAGCAGGAAACCATTCCAACCCGCTAGAAGGCAGAGAATTGCTGGGTAAAGGCCACATGTCAATCATGCCTGCGCACACCACCCGCAAGATGGCGCGCAGCATACGCCTCTTCCATAAGCCTCTCACCCAGGCTTCTAGGAGTACCGGTAAAACTATACGTGTCCCGGCGGTAGCTGTCCGACGCATCCACGCCGCTGCGATCATCAACGCTCCCCACAAACGTGGAAAAATCGCCCATTTCACTCGCCTTCTTGAGCACATCCTCGTCACGGACTACCCCTATGATAAAGGGCTTCCCTTTGTACGAACCCGCGGATGCGCTTACAGGTTTTGGAGGCGACGATACATGCGATGCAGATTTTGGGCTTCCAGGCTTGACAATGGGAATGGCGGGTGATGTAGAGTACAAGGTAACGGACGGTTCCTCATCTGCGTTATTCGTGAACGATGTGTGATGCTTTTCAATCTCGTCATCGGGCTCCTCCCCCACCTCTTCCTCAATATACTTGGAAGTTGTCCTCATTGACTGCGTTTGCGCGTCATCACCATCGAAGTTAAAAAATTCTTCCTCCTCAAGATCAAGATTTGGGACCCTATGGGTCTGCGACAATAGAGCCGAAGTGGAAGAGTTTATTTCGTTTTGTAGTATTTGCTGGGATACTGGATTCTCATTCGATTTGACCCTTGGTATAGTTTGACATACACTCTTCGGGGGCGAAACCCTTTTTTTATCCTTAAAGGAACTGAGTGGCGTCGACTCAAGCAAACCGCTTGCCATTTCGTCTTCGACACGGATAACATCATTGAAAGTGTTTTTCGTTAGGTCTTTTGATCGTTTAGTTTGTGTATGATCAGAACTTATACCGTTGTTTAGAACCGTTACAGGAACTGGCTCTACGGCGGGAACATGCGACTTCTTTTTGGAAGCGAACATAACAAGCCCATCATCTTCTTCATCATCGTCGTGTATGTCACCGACAACGGTCCACTTGGACGTATCCTCTGTTGAGTTTCTGGTTAAGGCCTTGAGCTTTTCAGTTGATGATATCTTTTTAGGCCTTGGAGGAGAGTTGCCTAATATAGAGGTTTCCTCTTCGGGAGCTGTATGGTTAGAAGAATCGTGGGCAGGAATGTCCGGGGTATTGGTATGAGGTGACGTAAGGAGCTCATTGATTCGAGGTGAGACTGGAGGGGAGGCCGTGGGTAAGACTTCTTCGCCTTCGACATCGAAACGGACTCGTCGCGGGCTCACAATGTCTTTCGTAGAGCCGCTCGAAGACCGGCGTAATGCGCTTCTACGTGTACGTGATATACTATCATCCGAATTGATTGAGGACATGGTATGTTCCGTCAGACGATGGACGAGCTCCGGCCGCGACGGGGTTATGTCGAGCGCGCTCTGGGACGAAGATTCTTGAGTAATATTAGATTCATTATCACGGGGTGGTTTGAGTGGTAAGGCATCAACCGGAGGGGAGGGCACGGTTTTTTTTGGCTGCATGACCTCAAGTAAAGGGAGATAGCTCGGCGTGAAAAGACCGTGGAACTCACGATCACGATCGCGGTCAGGAGGCGAACCGGAGCTAGCATCATTAGGGGGGACACCCGATGTGTGCGGGAGGACGGGGGGTGGTGAAACCCTTCCACGTCGAGGCCACCGATCAACGTCAGAGCAACCAACAAGATCTGCAGCGGCACCGTTGAGCGTGACCAAAGCAGGGCTCAATGCCGAATAGTTGTGGAGCTCCTCTGCAAGGACCTCGCCGACACGAACCGAGACATGCTCAGGCACATCCTGTAACAGACTGTGCGAGTACCGATGGAACTCTTGAGCCATCTCCTCGCGATAATCGCAGACCTTCTGGTCAAGCTCGGCGAGCTTGTTCAGGAGCTCTGAAACGAGTATCGTAGTATCGTCCATTGTTCTCGGCTGCGCCACTATAAGGACCGGGGGTGAGGCGACAACAGATGGGACGAAGAATTGAGGATGGAGGACTAATCGGAACCAGCCAATGCAGAGAATGCAGGCATTATCGATGCCAAAGTTGAGGTTGTGCCCCCTCAATTCGGTATTTCCTGCTTGACTGGGATAGAGATTTGGGCCTGAATCCAAAAGATGAAAACGGCGGGTTGTGTGGCCCGTGATCAGGCCAACTAGATACGAAGAACCGGACTCCCAGACTGAGTGATAGGTGTCAAGCTAATCACGATGCTACATAAGCTAGGAAAGGCCGCGGTGACTCTGGGTTGCCTTCGGGTGTTGTCCAGACTGAATTCAGATGTTGATACCGTGACGTACCAAGCGCTGGCGAAGACGAAGACGGATCAAAACGAGGCTGCAGATCGCAGGACGGTTCGCCGCAGGGGCAGCGGCAGTACGTAGTAGCAATGGTTGTGGTGTGATGTGGTGGTGGGAGTGGGAGTGGTAAGGTTACGGCCAGGTCTGTAGTGTGGTAATGTGGTAGTGTAGTATGGTGATAAATGTGGTAAAACTAGAGGCTCGAAGGTGGTGCTCTGGAGGTGGGAATATGGTGGTGGTAACGATAATAATGATGGGGGGTTTGGTGGGAGGGCCGGCGGATGTGCATGTGCATGTCGAGTGACTCGGCGGTGCGGGTTGGGGAGTGGTGTAACGGTGGTACTGTATACATGGGCGGGCGCATACACGCACAAACCCTGGGAAGAGGTTGCTTCCATAGGGCTTCCAAAGCGCCGGGGCAGGCTTGATCAGCGGCTGTCAATCGTTCTCGAATGCCCGGCCGAGCCCACCAGAGCCCAGCCAGAGCCAACAAGTGAAAGGAGCAGCAGGAGCGGCCGAGATGGATGTGGGGGGAAGGGGCATTCTAGACACTTGCTAGACCTAGTAGTATGCCTAGGTACCTAGCTTAGGTACCTACATAGATAAGCAATGTGCCTATTACAGGGCAGTTACAGGGCTCTGCACGGAGTCAACGTGCAATCCCGACCACCTGGGCTGATCAGTAGCACCTACCTACCTACTGGCCGATCCTCAGCGAAATAGCGCAGAGATCTTGTCCTGAGTCAAGGCACAATACATACTTCAATAATATGTCTATCTAACGTAGCTGCTATTCAGCAGTCCAATTGAACATCTAGACACGTATACAATTCTACACCAAGCCACGTACATGTATGAGGTAGGCATACCTCACCGAGACACCCATATGATGTCATTGACAACTCAACTTCAAGGGCCGCCTCGAGACAATGCAACCTCATCGGGTCTGGTTTCCCGGCTCAGAAGGTCCGTCCAGTGCACAGAAGGATATCAAGGTCTCGGGAGGTATCGGCCAAGCATAATGTGGTATTTGCATGCCTACGGGGAAATCTGAGTACTGACAGTAAGTTTCTAATAATCCCCAATGATATCTTCAAGGTAAACGTAGTGGGGGGCAGTCTACAAACTCGAATGTGCTAGGATCCAGTTCAAGTAAGCGAACCTCGTTGAGAGGTTTAAACCGAGGCTATATGAGAAATAGTTGTAGTTGGCACTACCCCCCCTGCAAAGGTGGCTATATTAGGTGGTGTGGAGAGGGGGGGTAGTGTCAACTATGTATTTCTCATATAGCCTCGCAAACTTCAAACCCACCAAAACCCCCTTGTACATACGTGCTTGATCTTGCTGGGATCGACGATGCGCTACTGCAGTGTTTTCTCGCCTGCATGTGATGAACATTGCTGTTTGCTGTTTATGGCTCGAGATTCCAACTATTCAACAAGACTCCGCTGTTATGATACATTTTCCCGGCCTGTTTGACTACTTACTGTATTGTACTGTATGAGTTTCTTATAAGGCCCATGATCGATTGCCTCCTATCCACGAGATCCTTTGCCGAATTCGGTTATTCGGCTGGTAACCGTTCCTTATCAGATCGGTCATCTATTTATTTTGGGCAAGTGAGAAAGTATACTGGCTGCCTAGGCAGTCCCCGTGCCTATAACGACCTTACAACCAGACATTCTGGTATGCCAATCTCCTGCCAGTCGTGTTCGCCTCCGTGGAAATGAAGAAAGAAAGAAAGAGACTGGAATATTCAAGTGGTCTCGCGGTCACGGTGATGCTCATCTCAGACACACTATCTAATCCCCGTACGACATATGTCACACGATATACCTAGTTAGTAGGGACGCTTTGGTCCAGGCAACCGTTGATGGCTTCCTAATAATAGAGAGCGCGTCAAATATTTATAGACTTAGTGTTGATTCATGTTCAATCATGGTATAAGACGAAACAAGGACAAAATCGGATTCAACCCATGAGGGGAGCACACAAGGGATAATGAGCAGAATAGCTCTGGGTATGCCAAAGACCTGATAAACTTTGCAAAACCATTACTAATCAAAGCTGATCCCCCCTCAAAACGGATCCAACCCAACCTTAAATATCGACTGGATTCAGTGTGAAGGCTGTTAATTCGAAAATAAATACCTGCCAAATAAAAGCAAGTTTGCTTTAGATCATGGAACAGCTGGCGTGGCATATTTTGCGTAACACAGAGCAACGTCACACGCTGTAAGAAAACTAGATCAATACAATGGCGACAGTATGGCGACGATGTTAATGCCTCTAGTACGCCAAAAAGCACAATTTGTACTTGCACACGTAGGTAGGTACATGGATTTATATGTAGTTTTTTAAGAAACTAATGCACCATGCACCTTACTACGCGTTAATGCGTTGGAACGTAGCGAAATGCCCTGCAATGTAATACCGAAGAAGAGTACATTGAGTATCTTTCCGGGAAAGCAGAATGCGCCGCAAGACAAATATAGAGATTAAGGTAGGATAGGTTTCCCACCTTCTTTGACATTAGAAAAAAGAGTGAGCTAGCTTCACCTTTCGAGTGGTATCAGGTCCCTTGTATGGAAATCTATATGGTCAAGCTGCACGATAACTCCCTTAAAAAAGTATCTAGGAATCTACAATGACTGCCGATGGGATGCTGTATGAGTGCTGTACATGGCTAGCTAGTTATTTTCGACGACAAGTACTCAGGGTACCATTGCTAGGTTAGATATGGCGCATAATGGTTTGCTCGACATGACGAAGTTAGAATGCGAAGACTTGATCCTCCAGCTTGCTCACTGGTCGGGCCTTCTGGAAACCGAGACTTTCAGTAGCCTTCTTCAATCCGCTGATCATTGGGGGTGGGCCGCAAAGCAAGATCTTAACATCTGGCGCGGCTTTTGGTAGCCATTTCTGCATGCCGCATTAGTTACCGCAATCTCAAGAGAGGAACATGGGTATGCATACAGTGACCATGTCAGCAGTAACATAACCAACACCACCAGTCCATCCCTCGGGGGGCTTGTCAAGAACGTAGTGGACTCGGAATCCAGAGTCTTCCTTGGCCAGTTGATCAAGGTCCTCCTTAAGGAGAATGTCCTGGGGCGAGACGTTTGCGAAGATTAGGTCGACCTGGGTCTTATCACCTGTGGGACGACCACGAATGATGGCCCGGACAACCTGGAGCATGGGAGTGATGCCAGTACCACCGGCGACCATTCCGAAATGGCGTACCATGTTGGGTGTGTAGACAAAAGCGCCCTTGGGGCCGCGCACCCTGATAGTTTGTCCAACTCCTAGAGAAGCTAGGTGTTTGGAGATGTTGCCGGTGGGGTAGGATTTGATCAGTAAATCGAAATAGCCGGGCTGATGGTCACCGGAAATTGGGGTGTACGAGCGAACTATCTCCTTAGTCGTGCCATCTGGTTGCTTGAGGTTGGCACCGATAGAGATATGCTGACCAATTGGGAGACCGAGAATATCAGTCTTAGATGGGAGCTTGAACCGGTAGCTAGGAGCGGTTAGTGCACAAAGAATGATATCGTGACTCGGTCGGTTACTGACATGGCAACATTGTGAGAAATAATGGTTTTTTCGACGAGTTCGAATTCCTGGAAAGCATCAGGCTTTAGGACCTTCTTCGGTTCTATACAGCGATGGATGTTAGCAGAGAAGAGGAGCAGTAGCGGCGTGAGTAAGGAGGCTGGAGATTGGGGGATAAGACCTACGCGAGCTAGAGAACTTCCAGACACCTAATAGAATGGCGAGTATGGCAGCAAAGGGAGTCCATTCCTTCTTAACGATGAAAGTGCCAAAGACTAATAGACCGGCGGGGATATATATGCCGTCGACATACTTCTTAGCGGTCAGAGGGGTGTCCGCCATGGTGAGACACGGAACTTGAGGAGCTGAGGGAATCGGGAGACTGGCACGACGGAAACAGCGTTAGCAAGCAAAGAATAACGCAGTGGGCGATATGGATCCCTTCTTGTAGTTGAAGACCCCTCAATAGAAGTGGTGGGAGAGGCGTGGAGAGTTTCAGGAAGCTTACTGTCACTTTTCGGGGGTTGGTGCCGGGAAGTACCCAACAAAACTCGAAATGGTCCCAGCGCTTGAAGCTGAACCAAGTGGGCTGATTGATCAATTGGGTCAAATGGGGAGATTTTCCAGATTAAGACATCATGGGGGCCGTCTGCCGGCAGTGCTTTATCGATAGGAAGCCTTCTGCATGCGGGGCGTCTCCCAACAGCCAGCCACGATGGCAGCTGTGAGTGCTTCGGCGCTGCCCTCCCGGGTGGTTCCGGTTCGCTTAGGATCCCTGCTCTTCGACCTCGATAATCTTAATGATCTATTTGTTACCATCTTCATACCAGTCAACTAATCAGCCTTCATAGTAGGGGTGCTTAAGTCATAGATCTCATTCGGACCGGCTTCTACCCTGGGTAAGGTCCTCGAAAATATCTTCGTCAGAACAGTTACGTCGGTACACATAGTAGAGGGGGTTACTTGTGGTAGTGCAACTATGCACACATATGCTTAGACTTTGTGATCTATATACCTGCTTGTTGTTATTCGACGTGTTGCTATCCGCGTACAGATATCTCAGTCTGTTCTAGGTAATCATCGGTCCCGGTCGTGGGGTGATCTCAGGGACCCCGCTTTCTTGGGGAGCCGGGCTATTTCTCTCCACGTTTCAACAGATGACATTCACTACCTATTGATTGTTTCCTCACACCAGCAAATCTGCCTAACATCGGCGACTTTCCGAGCTAGCCCCGAACATTTGATCCGAATACCGCCGGTACATCATAGGGGCTGATGGTATCATGGGTGACCTGTCTGTACCAGTAGAGGCGCCATTTCCTTTGACCGACGTCGACAAATGGGTTCTGTCTCTAACCGATGACGAGTTCCACTGCCATGATTGGGAGGATCTGAGAAAGATTATTGGTATAGCAGATTACACCCGAATTTTATAGTTAGCTGTTGAATAGAGGGTTAACGCACGAGACGCCAGGTGAAAATAACCTCTCCGTGCTCAAACGGAAGCCATCTGATCTGCGACGATACATGGCTTGGTCTGCTGAAATCAAGGCCAACTATGGATCCATAACTAACTATCTTCTAACTCATCGTTTGCCCAAGGCATGGGGATCGCCTCCTTTCAAGCCAGCTTCATCCGTGCCCTTTGAGGACCCATCGGATTATACGGTCCTTATCAATGATTGGCCGTATGGTCTGACCCCGGACATTACTCATATAGTCGTATGGTCGAGGACTACAATTTATACGGACCCAGAGAGTGGCGATATGACTGCAGAGAGTCGTCGGATCATATCGAACTTCGTTCAGAGGTTCTTCGTTGATAAGCTCAGTCCGGATGGAGAGGCTAAGGTTTTGTGGTTCAAGAATTGGGTTGCATTGCAAAGCGTTCGTAGTCTTGAGCATATTCATGTTCTGGTCAGGGATGCGAGTAAAGAACTCCTCGCGGAATGGACGCGGAAACTATAAATCCACGAGATAGAGGAGACCTACACCATGACCCATGGAAGGGGCGTATTCAAGTCTTTCCCCACGATCGTCCCGATGTCAGGAACCTCCCACAATGTAGGAAATATTTCAAGCTGCTCGCCTCTGCTTTCTATTCCCTGCCGCTTGAGCACCTCCAGCTTGTTGCTCCTGGGCTTGGTTTACCCCTGCCATACCACGAGCGATACCCAGGCCCTTATATATCCCATATGCTGGGACGACAGACCATAACAGCCAGCCCCAGTTACCGAAGAAGGCAACTAGAATAACAGAGGCCCACGTAACCCAGATAACGTCAAACATGTATTCCGTAAGACCGGGGGCAGATAAGTCTTCTCCAGCCGTTTTGAGAGAGTTGGTGGAAGTGTCATGCTTGGGACGACCAGTTGACTCCAGGACAAACTCGGAAATAAAGCTGGGGATAGAGAGAATGACATAGAGAAGTAGAGATCTCCGTTTGAAAAGCAGGTGGGAGATAACGAAGAAAGTATTGACCATAAGTGTGCCAATGTGTAGGTTCTTGAGAGCGGCGGCGTTAGCCTTTGCCCTGTCCTTGCGTGCTTTCTGCGCCATCGTAGTGCGCTAATTCGGCCTCTGTCTGGTTTCTTGACCCAAAACCTTTTTGTTGTGAAATGCAATACGCAAGGGTTCGATGCCGAAGATGATTAAGTGGTATGCAGAGAGCTCTAAGTTTACGAACTAATGGCGCGGTGAGCTCGGACTTTGAGCTGGCGGAGGACAAAGCACAAAACAGTTTGGAGGTGCAATCCTGGAGATGAATGGGCATAGTGGGGAGTACTGCCCTTCAACGTCTGTTCACAGATGAAGTTTCAGCTACTTTGATAGCCCGGGCATACTTGAGGCGCGACTAGGTACTGAGTACCTAACTGAGATACGAGGCTTCATCAGGTACCGAATGGCGTTAGCGCTGCGTTGTTGCTCTGCCAGACCAGCTCCAGTGCTTTATAGCCAATCAGACAGCCCGCAGCCCCCCTGGCAGCGTCACTCCACCATAACATGCCAAAATCGCTAAACTGGAATAATTGGCAATCGCCTCCAGGGCTGTGTTGTTGTTGTTGTCGTCGTCGTCGTCGTCGTGAATCCCACCAGCCCACCACGTGCATGATATTATCCAGAGGGCATTTCAAGCCCCCGGAGCCGGAACCTTATTTTTTTTACTTTTTGCGAAGAGCACTACGTTCCGTCCAGCCTTTCTCATGGATCCCTCATAACGTATCCCAGGGCTTTTCTTTCAAACTTTCACGCCGGTCCGACCCAAGGAGCATTTTCTCATAGGCATGTCTGCTGAGGACTGCCGAAGCCTCTTGAACTGGACCTCTTGTTTCCGCTGTTGCTTATCTTGATACATTGATTCGACCGGAAATTACCACCCAAATCAGTGCTGCGGTCGGTTAGCTCACCTTAATCATAATCTTTATCGTCGCCTTACTCACAAGCTGGCCTTTGTTGGGAGTTACTGCGAGCGTACCGAATATCTTTCAAGACAACAAGCCTCTGCACTCTGGCTTGAAATACCGACTAGCGACCTTGAAACCTCATTTCCGCTAAGCATAGAGCTGGCGGGAACACGAAACGATCACATGGCTATTCGACAATAGTAAAACATTGCCCATCATTGACCGATTCGACCTTAATCGTCACCATGGCGCCCTCGGCTTCCTCCATTACGACTCAGCTAAGGCAGCTAATTCATTACCATCTCGATAACCACTCGTATGACAACGCGCTCTTCTTTTCAGAGAGGCTAGACGCACACGATCGCCGCTCGAGCGAATCTGCATACCTGCTCGCGCTCTGCCACTTCCGACTGGGGGACTACGGGTCTGCGTACGAATTCAGCAAATACAATGGGTATCGCGGTATACACCTCAACTGCGCATATTTATTCGCTCAAACATGTCTGCTACTCGAGAGATACAAAGATGGCATCGCCGCGCTGGAGAAATCCAGGGGTCTCTGGTCCCA
Source organism: Xylaria sp. MSU_SB201401 (assembly GCA_002288965.1). Taxonomy (NCBI): domain Eukaryota; kingdom Fungi; phylum Ascomycota; class Sordariomycetes; order Xylariales; family Xylariaceae; genus Xylaria; species Xylaria sp. MSU_SB201401. The sequence goes on along the minus strand of NPFG01000214.1, from coordinate 16,462 downwards.
TAAGTCGAACTTTGGGAAACACTCGGCAATCGCAAGAGCCCCTAACCCAGATTCCGCTAGTGTCTCATGTTTACTCGGAAAGCTGTACAAAGCATACGACGACAAAAAGAAGGCAGTATTAAATTTTGAAGAGGCCCTAAAAGAGAACCCCTTTATGTGGGATGCATTCACAGCTTTGTGTGATATGGGCGTGAACGTACGGACGCAAAATATCTTCAAGCTCAACGAGGTCTTGGTAGACGGGCTCAGTTTCGATCAACCCCTTGGCATTTTGGTGGAACAGAAGGACAACGGCATCGTAAATCCTATGGATAAGAAGCCTTCTGCTCGGTCTGCAGTATTCGATTCACTGGATCCATTTGACACCCAGAGAGGAGGGGCCCCGAATGAAACGCTCCTCGGTAACAATTTCCTCAGTGCGGGTACCGGAGAGAATGATTTCATGTCCAAAATACGCGCAGCTCGATCCAAGATGCCCACGCTGCCTGACCCCGTCCATGACCCGCAAGAATCGCCATCAGTAGTGAACATTGATCCCAATTTTTCTAGAATGGGCCTGGCTGTTGAGGCTCCTCAAGCTCCTCGAAGGACGAGGAATACGCAGCCTACAGAATCCGGGCTAGTAGAAGCGCCTCCTAAGACGGGATATCGGTTGGCCGGAAAAAGAGGCCAAAAGCCTCAAGACGAACACGCTTCTGATTCAAACTCAGCTGTTTTTAGGGCGGCAACTGCGGCTGCATCAGGTATTGAACGAAAGAGAACGGTCTCTGGTCATCCTGTGCAACTTAGGCCGCAATCCGAGGAACCCGGTGCACCGCAACGGAGAAGTGCCAGACTCTTTAGAGGCGCGAACGCAAAAGCAAACTCAGGAGCAGCCACTGTAGGCGCTACAACAACGCGAGAGTTGAAGAAGGCTAGGCCTCAGATCTCACGCATATTGAGGCCTAATTCTAGCAGTGCTGCCGTCGGGAGAGCTGTTAGCGGAAACAGGAAACCGCTCGAGGAGAATGGTATGGATGTAGATCATATTGAAGTACCACCCAGGATAAAAGAGATACCTCAGCCTTCAGTTGTGAAGTCCACTGAACCTGAAGTTGTCAAGATCGAAGAGACGCTGAAGTACCTGATTGAATTACTGAAAAAGTTTGGGTCAGGGTACCTGGCGCTTTCTCAATACCGATCCGTGGATGCTCTGGCTGCTTACACTTCGCTGCCACGTACACATCAAGAGACCCCTTGGGTGCTGTCTCAACTTGGTCGAGCGTATTACGAGCAGGCATCCTATGCCGAGGCAGAGAAATACTATCGACAGTTGCGAATAATAGCGCCCACACGCCTTGACGACATGGAAGTCTACTCCACGATTCTTTGGCACCTCAAGAGAGAAACGGACCTGTCGTTTCTGGCCCATGAATTGGTTGATTCATCTTGGCACTCACCACAGGCATGGTGTGCCCTGGGCAATGCGTGGTCTCTTGCTAGGGATCATGAACAGGCCCTGAGGTGCTTCAAACGCGCTACCCAACTGAATCCCAAATTTGCTTATGCGTTCACGTTACAAGGGCACGAACACGTCTCAAATGAAGAATATGAGAAAGCCCTCACCGCGTATCGACTGGCAATATCAGCAGATCGCCGCCATTATAATGCCTACTATGGTATTGGCCGAGTCTATGAAAAGCTTGGCAACTATGAGAAGGCTTACACCCACTTTCATTCCGCATCTATTATCAACCCCACCAACGCTGTATTGATTTGCTGCATCGGCAACGTCCTAGAGAAACAACGCCAAATCGTTCAGGCGCTGCAGTACTTCAGCAAAGCGACAGAACTGGCACCTTATGCCGCCCAAACCAGGTACAAGAAAGCTCGAGCGTTGCTCGCCTTGAATCGGCTCGATGCAGCGCAGAAGGAGCTTGAAATTCTCAAGACACTGGCGCCAGACGAGGCTACGGTCCACTTCTTACTCGGCAAGCTATACAAAACCTTGAACGACAAGGGCTCTGCTGTCCGGCACTTCACGATAGCGTTGAATCTCGATCCAAAGGTTAGTTCGAAGCCACAGCCCCCACAACCCTTTTCGATGCTAAAACTAGATATCAGGCAAGCCAGCAGATCAAGGAGGCCATTGAAAGCCTAGAAGACGACGATAGTTTTGACGATTCCATGATGGCATGACGCGGGTCGTATACGGGCATGTTCTCACTGTCCGAAGTGCATGGGAAAATGCAATATGAATCTACGGGATACAGAGATAGTCTGTTCGTGGTCGGGGTTTGGAACTACATCGGGAAGCGGGTTGAATGACTGGCGTCTGGCGTCTAGGTAGGCGTCTAGTGAGGTTTAGTTAGGCTTATGCATGGCAATGGGCGTTCAAGGGCATGATGGGTCATCCAAGGAGGGCTATCAATCATTGGGGACGGGTCTTTTTGTGTATACAACTGGGTTGCATTGCGGAAAGGTGTACATTACTGGCAGGCTTTGCACGTTTAACAGGACACCGTCAATCAGCCTGAGAGCTTGTCAGTCCATGTGACAATGAATGATGTAGGGCGTCTTCGCAACTTATGCGTCTAAATGGGAACTACGTGCGAGAGACACAAGATGCCAATCTGCCTTTGTAATAGGCACATGGGTGTATATTTACGCCTATTTTCGGATAACTAAATGCCCGTACTCGTCAGTCACTTGAATTGAAGCATTGAAGCACGCTAAAACCAGGATAAGCGGATAATCAATACCTACCTGTAATGGTTGGTGCTTGAAGCTACTAGTAGCAACCGCATGTCTCTCTCCCGCCTGGAGGTACACGTACTCGCGCACCTAGGAGTTATAGTGCCAATGTACACTACCTATGGGCATTTGTCGTCATACCTGACAGACCCAAAAAGGAAATAGTCTGAGGGCACCACCCCGGTCAAAGCACAGGCCAGAACCTGCAAGGCCTCTAGTCAGCTCTAGTAGCAGGGGTCGTGGCCAGGTTGCACGCTAGGGGTAAATCAGTCCCAATCCCCAAGTAAAACCACGGCCAAATCGGCCAGGCAATAGCGTGCCGTTCGCAAGCGCAACCGGGTCCCCTTTGAATTCGAGAATCAGCGAACCTGCCGAATTTTCTGATTGGCTCACTCAACAGCCACTTTAATTTTTTTGAGGTAACTATGGTACGTACCGAGTTCCAATACAATCAGCAACTGCCCCCCCAAACAATTCTTTAAATCTTATCCCCCATCGCACTCTTTTTAACCCTTTCTTCTCTTTTCCTTTCTCTCATTTCCTCCACTTACAAACACGTACCATCAATACTGTGCATTAATCCGCGCCGTCAACAGCATCTCTCCATCACGAAAACACATCAACACTAATCAACATCCATCAAAATGACTGGACGTAAGTAATATTTTATTTTACTATGTTACGCGGCCACCACCTCGTCTCGGTATTGGCCGCTCGCATGTGAGTGCGTCGCTCTTGATGAGAGTGGGGCACTATGATAGACATGGCCTTGTACCACCTTGGACGCGTCGTGCATATATCATCACATGTTAATCATCACATGCTACTGCCTCATGCCGACCAACAACACATCCCCCCCGTGAACCAAACGCAGAATATCTAAGCTTGATGCTAACTACGCTATGAATAGGCGGCAAAGGCGGCAAGGGTCTCGGAAAAGGAGGTGCCAAGCGTCACCGCAAGATTTTGCGTGACAACATCCAGGGTATCACCAAGCCCGCTATCCGGCGTCTCGCCCGACGTGGCGGTGTCAAGCGTATCTCGGCCAGTAAGTAAAGTTCATTCAATCTCGATGTGGTTTGCTTCGTCGAGATACATTAACGAACCGTTCTATAGTGATCTACGAGGAGACTCGTGGTGTTCTTAAGTCCTTCCTCGAGGGTGTTATCCGAGATGCCGTCACGTACACTGAGCACGCCAAGCGCAAGACCGTCACATCTCTCGACGTCGTCTACGCCCTAAAGCGACAAGGTCGTACCCTTTACGGTTTCGGTGGTTAATATGCCTAGCTGGTCTGCATCAGCTCGCCTCCGCATCTCTGCACTTCCACTGTCTACGTTAGTCTACGCATTCCGAAGGCCATCAGCTCACTTGTACGAGGAGTGTGGGCGCACGTGTCTGGACGGAGGAATTTTCTCGTTTTTGGTATTCGCACGCGGTTCTGCATGATACACAACACAACGTTGTGATAATAGGCGTTGGTGGTTTTATGGGTTGGCTCGGGTCTACAATGAATTGATTGCTCATGAAAGGGAAGGCGTCTGCCGACTGTAGTAGTGCGCAGCACTAATCAATACGATCGCAACAATGTTGCGATATGAATATACAACTTGATTGTTCGATTATCTCGCTGCTTTCGTGACTGCATCTGTAACTATGTTGGTATCTAGTGTAAAACTCCGAACGCCTAGTTTTCGCGTAATAAGCAGGGGCACGTCTCCTTCGCCGTATCGATATTGGAAAGCACTTGTGCCCGATCAGCTCTTGATACTAATATTCGCAGCCCGCATTACACCCAAACGAGACATACTCATCACAGGTACTTGCGACCGGCAGCAGCAACCCGTTGGCGGAAGACGGGACTAGTGACTTCCATGTTGACACGGTAAAAGGGGCTCATGATAGCCTTGACCCACGACTCGTAGACCTCAAGCATGAAGGCACGGACGGCCTCCTCAGTTTGAGGGCTTGTCGGGTTGGTGGCGATGGTGGACGTCGACGACCGCGGGTTGGTAATGCCGCTGGCGGCCGAGGACGAGGGCGGCTGGTGCAGGAGCATGAACTTGACGTTGCCGCCCGTCAGGAAGCAGGATACGTAATTGTTGAAGAAGCGGTCGACGCATTTGAGATACCTGATATGGCGCGAGTCAACGTTTCGGATCCAAGAGAAAAGCGGCGAGGTAGGGAGGGAGTGCGGTAAGGAATTACATCTGCCCCGTGCCCCATTGGACCTCCTCGACTATGTCTAGGCTACTGTGAACGATGAACTGGTTCATGTGGCGCGCTTGCTCTGGGAACCGCGCCTGGCCATCTCCGCCGGCCTTCGATGTGCCGAATTCATACTCGAAGAGCGGGTTGTCTTCTGTCCCGACTATGACGAAGTAATACGACATGTCGAAGAGATGGGGCCGAGATAGATTAGTCGGAGATAGCTTCCGCCTAGGGGTCGTTGGGGTGTTGTGGTTTTCGAGTAATTGAGAGATAGGGATGAGGGCTGCCGCGGCCTTTCTCTATCTATCGACCATTTGTGGGAGTTGTTCTTGGGGTTCATTGGGTAGCGGCGTTCTGATCAAGGAGCATGGAGTCGTATGAAGGTTGAGGTGATGCGGCTGTAGAGAGGTACACTAAGTAGGTACCTAGGTACATATGTGCAGTGTGCTGCAAATAGGTGACTAGTCTAGTAGGTGGAACTTAGCCGATCGGCAAGTCGGCTTGTGCCCCTAGGTTTATGCGCCGACGTCTGCCGCGCCGACACTTTTCCATTCTCTAGGGACCCGTAATTGGTAATTGACGAACTACATCGTTGCCCCCATCGACGCCAATATTACCCTCGCATCACAATGTTTGGCGCCTTTAGACCAACAAACGCCCTGTTTGGCGGTCTTCTATGGTGCGTCAAGGCCATTTCTATCCGTTTGACCTAGCACAAGTTCTCGCAAGACCCCAATGATGTGGAACAGTCTCCCACAATCTACCCTCATACCGCATTGCAGCCCGCGCCATATTTATATGTGTTTTGCTGACGTTGGCCGGTGCTTATAGGAAGACACCATGGCGACTCTCGCGATTCCAAAAGGCGCGCCAGAGGCGGCGTCTACAGGCCGTCGATGCGGTCGTGGCGACAGTAGACCAGGCGCTTGCCAAGAAGGGTGAGACGTTGAAGGCCCTCGATACATGGAAGGAAACGATGCCCACCGAGGCCGAGATGCTGCCCAAAGACAAGTACACCATGTTTGACCGGAAAGAGAAGCGATACAGGAAAGGAATACATAGTATGTTTCTCCATTGCTGAAGAACCCTTAAACAAATCTGCCACGAGAGGATCGCGGTTAAATGCTGACTTTGTGTTTTCTTCCCATTTACAGAATTACCTAAATGGACGAGAGTTTCACAACGATTGAACCCGCCGGGTTACTAGACGAAGGAAGGAATGCGTATTGGGGGGTGGGGAGCGATGGATGAAAGATATGACTTGTATGAGATGTGCCAAGATATATACATCCTAGATGACCGCGAAGCAGGGTCTGGGGAATCTGGGCTTGTGAATTGGTCCATTTATTTATGTGTACAATACTGTACGTGTTTGCGGCAATATAACGCAACGAAAGACATTACGTGAGCAGCACAGCTTGCATGTATCACTCGATGTGGATGAAAATGATATTAATTAGAGTAAATTGCTCATTTGCGCCAGTGATCTCCGTGTAGCCATACACTCTTTTCACTGGTGAGTATATCTGCATAGCGTGTGCAGGCCAACCGAATTGATCACGAGTATAACTCATGGGACTAAGTTAACGATGAGGTATCATATTTTATGTGCCTAGCCAATTGACATTCAACAACCTTGCCCAATGCTCTAATCATCACGGCCTCTCTCAATACTCGGCGACCAGTGAAGTCCTTCGCGATACAACTGGTGAAGTCAACGGCGAGTATCTTCCTCATCACTGTCTCCTTGACTCGATTCCTATCGAAGTCGACCGTAATCATCTTCGTGGTGACCGTCCCTCTCCCGATTTCTCTCAGATTCACGCAATCTTTCTACCTGGATAGCTCTACCCAGGCCGCCCCTACCCTCGTCAAAGTCGTCACGATACTCGTCACGTACCTGTCCACCCGACTTGCCACGGCCATACTGACGGCCCTCTTCGAATCCCGGATCCAAGTCGGTACGGATGACGCGCTCATCAAGCTTCGTCCCACCGATATACTTCATGCAATCGAGGGCGTCTTGGTGTGTGTAGTACTCTACGAAACAGAAGCCACATGGTGTCTTTTGGAATCTGTCCAACCCCATGACCAGGCGTTTAATCTCGCCGCATTTAGAGAATAACTCGTATACCTGTTCCTCTGTTGTGTAAAACGATCTGTCACATGAAACGGTTAGCAACTTTGACTTTTCCAGCTTTAATCCCCGGGCATCGTTGAGTTTCTGATGTAGGCAAGCCGGACGCAAACAGACAGATAGTAAGATGGGTGCATATATCAAAAACAGAGGCAGTCAGGTAGATTCTTGAACAGGGCACTGACAAGTTGCCAACGTAGAGGGTAGTGGCATTCTTTAAAGGATCCTCAGGCGGTTCCTCTGGTTTGGCATCAGCCATGTCTGTGTCTCCATCTCTGCCATCTTTCCCATCCCGTTCGCGGTCATTCCGTCTTCTCTTGTTGTTCTATAATTTGAAGTCAGCGAATCCGTGCAAGATGGGGGCTTTGTATGGAATTAGAGCTCGCTCACTCGGCTGTGATAGTATGCACTAGGTTGATCCAACCGGTCAACGGTTGACCGGATGCCTGGACGCATATTGAATGACAACCCCGCTGCTATCGGTAGAGGTATCGCTTATTCTCTCTTACTTATGGAGTACCAATATACGCAGTGTTAAGTTGATTGATCAAGGCAAAGATGACCGAGAGAGATAATGCAAGTGATCGTGAGAAGACTGAAGGAGATAATGAGCCTCGGGTCCACTTTTACCCAGACAGGCACCTAAGTCCTTACCAGGGTAGGTACTTTAAGCTCTACTTCAGTAGGAGAGCTGTCGCGTTCAGACGCGCTTTAATGGCCTACCTACCTTAACACCTGCGACATACCGTACAGGGTAAGTAGCTTGGGGCGTTGGCCGGGAAGCCGCCTGTCATTGGCCAAAATTCCAGCATCTGACCGAAGATGCGCTAGGGCGCACGCTAGTCTGAGGGTCAGGTCAAAAGGTAGGTAGAGCTCCAGCAACCAGTACGGCAAGACAACAATCTTTTATGCCTGAGACGATACCTCACCTCAGGGCTTCAAGGTGCACTTTGCCAATTCCTCTCAACCCGCCATAACCAACCAGACATGCACTTCTTTTGACTTCTGACGCCACTCACTCGCCTCGTTCTCATCATCGACGATCTCCACCCAAGATGCCTAAAATAAAAGCATACACACCCGCCTGGCTGTCTAGTCCTTCGCCGGGCCACCAGCTCTTCGCGCCTAACCCTGATAGCCCCCGGAATATACCCTCCCATGCTTCAATAGCCGCCTCCAATGCTGGACCCCGCCGTGTTATTGCCACCAGGGGGACGGAGGTCTTCATTGCCGTGGGGAAAGAGATTCGCTGGGCCGACTTAGTCTATCTCAAGGAGAGGTGGCAGGAGAAGGCAGCCCACGGCCGAGGGGATGTTCACATAAAGCGCGAAGACTCGGATGAGGTAGACGACGGTGATATAATCAAGGACTCGATTGAGAATGGGTGCGCCCAGGGTTTCCGGGTGAGCATTTCCCCATCTACTTTATGCGACATTGACCTTAACTAATCCTAATCAGACGATCAAACCTCCCACGATCGGGAGTGATATTCAACAGCTGATCATATCGCCCTACGCTAACTTTATGGCAGTACTCACTACTCATACCATTCGTATCATTCTCCTTCCCGATCCGTCTCACCTTACGGCCCCTAGTCTGGACGTGATCAAGCCGAAGTCGTGGTCTCTAGGTCCTACCACCCACTCCGATGACCGCTCGCCTATCGCCTCCGCCTTATGGCATCCCCTTGGGGTCAACGGTTCGGCTCTAGTCACAGTCACGAGGGATGCAGTGGTTAGAGTGTGGGAGCTATCGCAGAAGGATAGGTGGTCTTTCGATTCCTCTACTTTGACAATAGATCTTCAGAAGCTTGCCGATGGCGTATCGTTGGACGAGAATTTCTCTGCCAGCAATCATGTCAAGAAGGGTTTCACCCCTGACTCTTTCGACATGGAGGTAGCGGCGGCATCCTTCGCGGCAAGGGGATCTGGCGGTTGGTCTTCCATGGCACTGTGGATCGCAATGACGGGAGGCGACGTGTATGTCCTCTGTCCGTTATTGCCAAGTCAATGGGCACCTCCTCCCACCCTGATTCCATCTCTTTCGGTATCCATAGTTGGCAATCTAGCCGCAATCGAAGACGATCCAAACGTATCGGAACAGGCAAGGCTATTAGCACAGCAGCAGCTTGATTGGATGTCTGATCTTGACAACCAAGAGCCTCGGGTCATCGACGGCCCACCCGGGGAACCGCCTACTGAGGTATATACGCGACCTTCACGGCCAGGCGTGGTTCCGCGTCTTCAAGGACCATTTCTTCTCGACCTAGGACCCAATAGCGAGGATGAACGGGATCTTAGCCTAACAGATATCCATGTCATTGGCGAGAAACTAGACACCGAGGATCTTATGTTTGGCGAGGACGAGGAGTTGGACATGGAAGATACTGAACGGGAAGGCCTATCGCTCTCGGCCATCTGCTTGCTTTCGTCTAGTGGGAGGGTTCAGATCTGCTTAGATGCCGGTGGCACACAAGCCCAGTGGCTACCACCCCGAAACAAGTCGAAGATCATGGGACGTCCAGCTGATCCACCGACATTGCTGACATTCTCGACTCTTGACACACTAGATGCTTTAGAAGTGACAAGCGAAGCTTGGCCAGTCTTCAGTGCGGATGTCACCTCTCGATACTCATTCTACATCACCCACCCGTCTGGCATCACTTATATCTCTCTGGCACCCTGGGTTTTCCGCCTTGAAAGCGAACTACAAGGCGATTCGGAGGCAGGCTCTGAATTCAGGATTAACCTCTTGATTAATAGTCAGGCATCAACACGAGAGCGCCTCTATAATAGTCCAGCTCAGAGCGATGCACAGCTACCTCTAAGTGCAGCAGTTGCCATCCGAGACCCTGACCTTGGTTACTTTCTGTTATCCGCTACGCCATTCGAGCCGATTGCTCTAATATTTGATCCTCCAGAAGACGATTTCGTGCCTATTCAGTCAAATTCGCCATCCTTCAGCCAAGATGCCGAAGTTAAACCCCTAGAATTCTTTGAGCCCCGTCCTGTCTATCGACCGTCTCACGCATTCGACGAGAGCTCGGCGCTGCCTAGATTCATTGAGCAGCTCCGCACGAGTCGTCACAAGGCCATTATGAACCAGGAGATCCGGTTATCGCCGCTGACATTGCAGCTATTCACTGAGGCCCATCAAATCCTCAGTGATGAAACGCATAGGCTTGGTGTCGCCGCTTCCGAGGTGTTCCGACGCTGTGTGAAGCTTCAGGAAGAATTAGAACAACAGATCACGAAGGCAAACGAGGTCAAGGCAAGAGTTGAGGCTATCACAGGTGAAGACCAGACTGAACCTGGCGAAGAGCCAGAGTCAAGCAATACGGCTATCGAAAGACGGCTTGAATACGCCAAAGAAAAAGGAGAAACATTAAGCCGGCGCTTGGAGAGATTGAGAAAGACGGTCAACAAGGCCACAAACCGGGAGCTCAGTAAGAAAGAGCAAGACTGGGTCAAGGAGGTCAAGGCTTTGGATGCCGGCATATACGGAACGACGCACGCAGCAGATGGGTCAAACCGGGCTAAGCAATGCATGGACAGGTACCAGAAGATTACGGAGCTAAAACATGAGCTCGCAGAACAAGCCAAAGCACTTGAGGCGCCGAACGTGGAAGAAATGGAAAGCCCAAGTTCTTCCAAGGCTGACTTGCGTATTCCTCCAGAGCTCAGGCGCGCAAAGATCGGCCAAGTGAAGGATCTTTTGGAACGAGAAACAGCGCTGGTCGAGGCGGTTAAGTCCAGGCTAGAGCGCTTGGCGGTCGGGTAGAAGAAGAAAGCCCGCACAACAATCCAATGTCGGCACCGTCTGTCCTCGACGATCGTGGTAAAACTGTAAGGATACCCCGATTCCTGCCAGCGCGTGTACAGGGTCTGTGTGCGAGGTTCGACGGCTGTTCGAGGTGGTCAGCGAAATGCCTGCCCGCGGTGGCTCCTTTTCGAGCGCCTCGGTCGTATCATGGCTCATGTACACCATCTCAGTAGGTATATAGGGGGCCTTGTACACGCCTTTTTTTTCCTGATCATTTATGATTGTGTGGCGTCATGCAGTACACAGCACGGTAAGACAGTGCCAGCCACTTGCAGCCTCGCTCAGTTATGCGAGTGGCTTCTTAATGGGGTCTAGCACCCGACTTTTGGGTGGGCTCAATGCAAAGTGCATATCCCAGCTGACAACACAGCAATCTAGACTTGAAATATAAAAGCAACGGAGTGAATTTGCCCTTCTCCCTTCTCCCTTTTCCCTTCTTATGTGGGGTCACCAGCTAGGAAATGCAATGATCAAAAGATATCTTTTCTGTTTTGAACTCCGTAGGGTGGGAGGATAACACGGTATTCTCAGGGGTGTCCTGAACAAAAATCCGCGGACCCCCCCAAACCTGCTCGCCTCACTTTTTCGCAGTAGGCTGGCTACGTGCAGTCCGGAATCTTGACGTGTGTCCGAAAAGGCTAGACCCAGTGAAACGGTTTTGCGTAGTGTGTTACATGAGTACACCACGGCTTCTCACCTCTCTGGTCATCGTCGTCTTGTAAGATGCATGCCAGCCTTGCGTCAGCCAATCGTTGCCACTAAGCATGAACACAAACAAAGCGTGGCTGCAGAGAGCCATCGTCACCTCTCACTTGGCTCGCTATATAAATAAGAGGGCCTCCGGATGCTCCGGTCACGATATGTGAAGCCATCTGTGCCAACTTTTTTCTCCTCGATGCTCGTGTACCTCCAAGAGGCCCCCAATCCGGTTTACACCCGTCTCCAGCACCCACCAGATACCACCATGGCCCCCCAACTCCCAACCCCTTCGACTCTGGTTTTCGATTGCCGTACACAGATCATAAGTCAGTCCCTCTACCTATCTGACATAAGACCGTACCATGTTCTAATTGGACAATCCCAGGTAACTGCAAGTTTCTCATAAATAAGAGTGATACCGTCGAAGTCGTCACCAGCAAGGATCCTACCAGCACGCTCTTCAAAGCACTGGCAGTGCAATGCAGCGAAGAATCTGGCGAGATTTTGCTGGAATCTAATCACTGTAAGGATGCCCAAAAGGCAGTCGAATCTCTACATACAAAATCATGTGAGGCAATCTACAAATACGCCGCGATGAATGGCTTCGCGAAGCCCCGTGACCTCAAGCTGGCGTTCCTTGAACCCAACTTGGTTCATGACGACGACGACAACGACGACGACGACGACGACGACGCCTCATCATCTCTAGCCGCTCTGAATCGTCTACTGCAGCCATTTCCGATTGGGGCAGCTCTGGTGATGAGGCGATGATGTTAAAGCACACATCAAGAACCAGTGCGGCTTCCAAAGATCGACAGCGTCCTTGTGGCCCCCCCGGACAATGTATCACAACTACGAATGGTGCCCATGAGCTAGTGGGAGATACGCGTCCAAGGAAAGCCTATCGAGACGACGCCTTTGAGCCAGCACCCCCATGTGGCCGCGTTGCCCGCCCTGGGCATTCTCGCTCTCCTTCCTTCGGTTTGAGACAAGGGCCGCCGCCGCCTCCTCCTCCTCCTGGACATTCTGGCACGGCTGGGCCCTCAGCTCCGCCGCCCTCAATGCGCAACGTGCCCATGCCCCTGCCCTCGCACCCCTATTCAGCGGGCATGGGGGTCGGGCCGCACCCCAGTCGTCCGCAGAACAATACGAACCCATCGATGCCTCCTCCGCAATACTTTCCGTCCATTCGTGCCCCGGGGTTCCCGGTAGACCCCCCCTCCTTTCCGACACCCGTAGCGCCTATCCGCCCTGGCAAACCACCGGGCCACAGTGCCATCAACAACTACCACAGTAGCAATGGCAATAGCTACGGCAATCACCTACCTCGCCCCCTTTCCGTCTTCCACCCCCAAGTGCGCACCCATACCGTTCGCATCACAGTGCACTGGTTACGCCACGGCCAACACCGCATCATAGCCCAGTGTCAGCCGACTCGCGAGTCCCTGCAAAGCGCCGCCGTCACAGACGTACGCATGAATCCGGACGTCTTTACCGGCGACAAGAATAGCAATCCCACCATCAGCAACAGCGGCAGCAGTAGTCGCAGGGATGGTGCCAGTAACAGCAATAGGGATACCAACGCAATGACCTTGCGCGCACATGTGCGCCAGGCCGTATTTGATGGCGAGCCGTACGACATGCGGGCGTTCCACGGCCAAGACCTGGCGCGCCTATTCCACGTCATGGCTGCGGACGACAGTATCCCATCCTTCGAGGTCGTCGTGGAAGGGGTGCCGCACGACGCCGACGACGCCAACGACAGCAGCAGTGACGACGATGGGGCGAGCGAACGGAGACCTCTGAGAGGCGGAAGGTGGGACTAATTGAGCATCAATATGTATTCACTCCCTAGCTAAGTAAACGAGGCGGTTAGTCGGGGTCCTAGTCGCCAGAGAGAGCGTACAGGTCGCAATCAACAAGGGATCACGAGCCTATCGCACGACTGACTTGGCTTCTGCTTGGTTCTTCTCCCTCGGTACGACGTTCCGTCTCCACATTTTGTCTCCTAGGTACCCTGTAATCTTGACGTTCGGGTGGTACAACACAAAGCACGCACAGAGTTCTCTGCTCTGCTTGTTGAAAGAGAAGTTTGGTTTACTTTGCTTGTTCACTCTCGCTTTCTCCTTCCTTTTCATTCGTGTTCATACGCCGTCAGGGCAGGACTCCCTTCAATTTGGGATAAATTGGACTTATCGCAACACAGGTTTTGCTCGTCATTCCACTCGCTCGCTCCCTTTCCTTACACTAGATAATTCCCGTGAAGAGGTGGCAAAAGTATGTGATCAGAAATAACCATCAAGTCTAGACATTATTATTCGTGTATACATCCAAACCTGAGTGAAGCATAAACCCCCATGTAATGTCTCATTAGTAAGACGATAAGTAAACCTTGATCTGCACGTCATGTTGTTATAGATTTCAACGTCTTAAAACACTAAAATCAAGCTGGCCCAATCCCAACACCATAGTTAGTGAGTGAAGTAAAGCGCAAGCAGATATAGAAAATTGACCAGCCAAAGTGTGATTACTACACTCGTAATGACATCCAACGTCACAATGAACGCCTCATTGCTCACAACCCCAAGCCAAGAGCCGAGGAGTGAGGCTCCCCTCGCTAGATGTAAACATGGTTCCCTCTACCCATAAACCTACTCAAGATAGGTATAGTCATAATTCGCCCTGCTTATACCCTCCAAAGGCAGAATGAAGTGGATGATCGACAGCAGGCGATCCAACAGGAAGGAATTCACCGCCAACCGAACGACCAATAGCGCCTGATCATCAGGAACGGGCCCAATTTTCTAGATAGCTCACCCAGTACAGTATTCTATCAGACGCTAAGAGCCTAGGATCAGGGGTCATTATGGTTCTCGGTGCTTTCGACACACTTGGTGTAACTTGAATCCAAGTACTTGGTGCTTGTACCAGGTTTGATCTAATTCAATTTTCTAGTACCGAATTAGGGCAGCGTCAAGTCCGCCTCAGCTTGGCTTCTGCAGAGACTTCTCCACAAAAACACAGGATTTTCGTTCAACATTTTTTGTACGTTGCAAAACCTCTAACAAGCAGCTACAGCTGCCCGGTTAGCTCAATCGGTAGAGCGTGAGACTCTTAATCTCAAGGTTGCGGGTGTATGTAACATTTCCATGTTCGATCCCTAATCTGACACTAATATATCTGCAGTCGACCCCCGCATCGGGCTCAATTCCCGTATGCTTTCTAGTAAAAACTAGAAATTGCAACCTTCAATTTTTTCTTTCCTCTTTCTTTTTAATGCTTTTTGATAAATATATTAGGGTTATAACCATAGTTTTTTATTTTTTTATTTTTTATTTATCTAAAGATCATCGCGATCTCACAATCTTGTATAAGTGGGAAATGGGGTCAAGGGATCAGTTAGTTGGCTGACGGCTGCTTCTATTGCCACCAGCCACATCAACCTAGGTAACCTATGGCACCTTCCTAAACGCTATCGTGGATTTGGCTTAATAAGGGGAACATGTATAGTCGTAGTTCCACGGTCATCAGAAAGAAAGAGTGCTGAGAATGTTCTATTATAATTCAGACCAGTACAAATGGAATCTAATTTCATTTTTTTTCTTGTGTGTGCCCCTACTACGTCTCATTATACGGTCCTTTCAAGCTCTGATCTGCTCTGTCCTTCCCTTAATCTTATTTGCAAGTATGGGGCGGACATGTGACAGTGATAAACGATCACCAGCCATCTCATGAGATCGACATCTAGGCTAGGGGCCCCTTGAGGCGACAATATGCAAGCTGCTTTGTTGAGATACTGTGCAGTAGCCTCGCAGCCCCTCGTATATCGATAGGTGATCAAATAGTATCATCTTTGATGGGTGCTATCTGGGATGCCATCGACCTGTTGCAGCAGGACTATCCCAACATCCATGTTCCATGTCATCTCTATGCGAGGGCTATGGGGCATCATTGGTCTTAGGTTCCATACGCACCACTACATACTAGGTGCGTTTAGACCTTTAGACCTTGACATATCGATGATTTACATACGTGATCGTAAAACCCCGGGTCATGGAAAGGGCTTTTACGCGAGGGTTGGCAGGTTTTCTGATCAGATGCCTCCTTTCTTCCTACCTACCTGCCACTAGGAATAATTCCCCTGCATACTACTAGAATGGCATCTATATTATCACACGCTACACTACATCGCTGATCGGACGCGAGCAGAGGGCTCGAATCAAAATGAAGCACTCCATCCTCTTGCCCTCTTGGCTGCAGTAACGGGCATCGTGACATATTGGATATGGCATGGGATGCCTGCCGTGTGATGGTTGGCAAGGCGAACACAAGTGGCGCAACATAAACAAGCACCGGGTACACGGAAAAGTAAGGGATTGGTTCGTTTCCTGCCTTTTTCTCTCTGGTTGGACTTCGCGGGTTCTTGCATGGTAGAGACCTGGATCGCCTACCTACCTCCCTGTCTTGTGTTCGTGCGCAAATCGGCTGCGTAATGTATGGATAGCCAAGTCAGAGGGGGGTCCGAACAAAAATTTCACACCCACCCAAAACTACTGCAATAAGCCAACAGCTTCAACAACTTATATAGTTAGCAAATAAGCTCAGAAAATATATATAAAAAATATCAGAAAGCTCTTAAGAAAGTTCTCTACAGTTATATATATATTACTAAAAATATTAAGTTACATAGGCTTTATAGTATAAGGTTTAAAATTATAGTCATTTATTATACTTTTTTCAAGCTTACCAACTTTAATAACTCAGCTAATATATACCTACTAAAATTAGAAAAAATATCTTTATGAACTTTGATATCTAATATACCTTAATATAAAATTTTTTTTCCTATTTATTTGGTGG